>JAKOGI010000833.1:0-197500 GCA_029747015.1 Carnegiea gigantea | reverse complement strand
ATGTTTTCAGCAGATTGATGTTGCATGTCAAGTTAGGGTTTGCTAAATGCGTTAGAAATGTCAAGAAGTGAGCTATACCTGCTTAGGTTCGATTCATGTAGTAAATGGATGCCTGAGATCGTAATTCGAAGTGAATTATATGTGTTTAGCATTAATTCGAATGCATGTAGTTAATGGATGCCTGAGATTGTAAATTGATGCGAATTATGTGCGTTTAGCTTCAATTTGAAACAATGAATGTAATTCATGCTTGAGATGTTAATTTGAAGTTAATTTAACGTGTTTAGCATCGATTCAAGTTAATTAGTTAATGCATGAAAAAGAATTAAAAACGAAGTTAATTTAATGTATTTAGCTTCGATTCGAGTTAATGAGTATTTGTTTAAAACGGAATTAAAATCGAAGTTAATTTAATGTATTTAGCTTCGATTCGAGTTAATGAGTTATTGTTTGAAAAAGAATTAAAAACGAAGTTATATTAACGTGTTTAGTGTCGATTCAAGTTAATGAGATAACGTGTGAATGAGAATTAAAATCAAAGCTGTGTTAACGTGCTTAGTTTCTATTCAAGTTATTTAGCTAATATATGAAAAAGGGTTAAAATCGAAGTTCTTTTAATGTGTTTAGCATCGAATCAAGTGGATTAGCTAATGCATGTTAAAGGAATTAATCTCGAAGTTATATAAACGTGTTTAGCTTCGATTCGAGTTAAACTAGCTAATGCATGTAAACGAATTAAATTCGAAGCTATTGAAATATGTTTAGCTTTCATTCGAACCCTTTTTAGCACATTCATGCTTAGGAAAGTTACTTCGAAATGCATCGTATATGTTTAGAATCAAATTATGCTTGATTTACTGAATAAAGTGTTGTCGATTTATGGATAAATGTGGCTATATGTACGCTTGTTGTAACGCACCGCTGAATGGTGCTGGTTGCTCAGGTAAGAGCCTAAACCTTACTCCCTTTTTCATAAGCTAATATGATAATATGTTGTGATTAATAAATCGATGAATCGAGTTGGTAGTTGGATGGTTTGAGGAAAGAATCATGAGCGTTCGAGGTCTTGTGGTACGGTGCTTGTGAGGAGGGAGTTCGGGTTGTGAAATTACCGCAATCGTGTGGATTGCGAGGCCATGTGTGGCTCATTGTGTTGAAATGATTACGAAGTGTTTAAATGTGATATGTGTATTCCCTTTTCCTTGTATGTTTAAAATGTAACATGTGTGTGGAAGGGTGATGTTTTAGCAAATGACTTTTCATGTGTTTTAAATGAATAATAGCCATGTCTAGTAACGAGCTATGGCCTATTTTAGCTATTCAAATAATGTTTGGGAGGAATCCCTCAAACGTTTTTAACGAAAGGGAGATGGGAACTATACGTTGAATGATTTTATTGTTTGAAACGGAAAATTACTAGCCGTTATGGCCGATACGCTTTAAGTGGCTAAGATAATGTGCTGCGGACAATATGATATGATGTGATGTTAACCTAGGGGATAAGTCCGGATAAACCCTAGAGGCCCTGACGAGGGCTAATGTAATGGTCCGATATGTTATATGTAGCCATTCCGGGAGTAAGAGCTTAAGCGTGAGCGTTAGGTCTCACTATGGGGTCGGGAATAGTTCTCACCCAATCAGCACCCTGTAATGATCTTATGCCAGAAGTACTTTCGTACTAAGTTAAGAAAAGCAATTGGCCCTTTGCCATTTTTAAACGATTTTAAAGGAAAGAAAGTTCTTTTTATGGGCCCAAAAGGCTATAAGGAATGATGTATGAAAAGCTTATAAGAGTCGCTACACGACCAAATGAAATGAAACTTCCTTTGAAGACTAAGAAAACGTTTTCAACGAAAGAAAGAAAGTTTTCAATGAATGACTTATGAAATGATCCTCAAGCATGTTTGAATGTGGATTCTTAGCCTATGTATTGAAGGAAAGCTTTCAATGGATGCATTATGAATGATTCTTAAGTATGGTTGAACGTGGATTCCAATCTTATGTGGCATCATTCTTATCCATAGCAAATCTGTCTAATTTAAAGTGTATGTGGTGAGAAAGAAAGTTATAGCACGTTAAAAATTCCATGAATGAAGGCGTCTCTTCCTAAAAGAATGAACGTTGATATGTGAATAGCATGCGAGGGTGTCATGTAGCATAATATGATGTTTAAAGGTACTTAAATGCTTGATATGTGTTTATGTGTATGATATGTATATTATATGAATGAACGTTGATATGTGAATAGCATGCGAGGGTGTCATATAGCTTAATATGATGTTTAAAGGTACTTAAATGCTTGAGATGTGTTTGTGTGTTTGATATGTATATTATATTAATGAAATGCCAAGAAAAGTGTAATTATGAAAAGGGATAACCTTATATACACATCATATGATTGAGGGTTCATGTGTAGTTTAAATGGAGTGTTAGGAAGTTATCTTATGAAAAGAAAAGATCCTTATACTTAGCCTTCGATGCTTACTCACGTGCCTAACTGCTTGCTAGTAAAGAACTCCGTCATTGAGGAACCTAGAAATATGATTGAGTGGTCGAAGTGAAGTTTATGTTTAGTGATCCTCCCATAAAGGTTCTATGGATATCTATTATGATAGTAAAGTATGGAAACGTGATATGTGACTAGTAAAGATAGTATTGCTTGCAACGGTTTTGGTCTTTTAAGGGGGTTGGGGGACACTCACTGAGCGTGTGGTTGCTCATCCCATTACTCTTTCCCCTTTTCCCCAGGTTTTCTTTCTGACAGGAAAAAGTTGAGTCAGATAAGTCCAGAAAGAACCTATTGTTGCTTACAAGGCATCGTATGTGCTCATTTGAAGGGATCTTACGTGTTTAATGAAGTTATGTAATGTACTCTTAGTTTATAAAGGTCTGTAAATGATTATTCTAGTTCATTTAATGCATATGGTATAAAGGTCGCTCTGTATGGCCGCCTGAGCCAACCATCAAGTTAGTTAGATGTCTTCTTGGTTTAATTTAGCTATGTTTTAGGATGTAAATCTTAATACTCCGGTTTTGTTAACTGTTGAGTTGTATCTTCCATTTCTTCTTTATTCATGAATCAATCTGGTTGGTGTACTCCGAGCGAGTGGCTCGTCGAGTTATGAACTACGGCGTGTGGCCGTTGAGCTATGTTTTAAATGTTTTGCGCTTCCGTTGATTTACAGGGACTTATAGTAAGGCTTTTAGCCTGGAAATGGTCAGTTTTTAGGGGAAATTCTGTCCGTTTCGTCCCAGGAATTAAGTAAGAAGTTAGGAAAGCGTAACGCTTCTGGCCTAGGGGCTGGGGCTGTTACATTGATGGTATCAGAGCAAAGGTCCTGCGACCATAGGCCGCAACCTGAGTCTTGCATTTCATATAATCACCTAGGAACACTGTATGGTTATGTGACATATGTCTGCCTTGTGTGCAAATGTGAGTTTTATGTGAATGTTTGCGCGTTTCACTAGTTAGGTGCGGCTTCAGTAAGCTGAATGGTTGGATGAGAGAACCATTTGTTAAGGTATAGGCCGAGTGATTCGTATTGTCGTGCATAAGATAAGTGTTAGCTCAATCGAAAGTTGTTTCGTTTATATGCTTTGGTGATTTTAATCCAATGTTTAAAGAACATATGATTTGAATCGAACGATTGGAAAAGCCTTAACTCTACGCTCATCTTTGCCCCTAAAATACGATTTGCTCCTTGGGCCCCATAATGTAGTGAGCAGACGTATTCAAAGGTTGGTAGAGAAAGAGCTAGGAGCAATTAAACTATTTCCTTTTGAAAGTCTAAAGACCTTGAGAGTTTCAGTCTTCTTGATTAGTGAGCTAGGGTTTTGCTTTGACATTCAAGATCTTTTTAATTGTTTGGTTGAGTCTTATTGTTGCAACCGAAGACTCGCATTTGCTTTGCAATAATGCTTGAATTTAGCCATATGAGCGTAACTTTCTGTGTGTAATCAAATGATTTTGAGTGTCCACATGCCAAGGTGTATGCATTGCCGGATGTGTTAACGATTTGTTTGCAAGTGATTAGAGTTAGCTTTCTATGACTGAGAATCTCACTAGGTGATACCCCCCATTTGTGAATTTTGAGTTGTTTAAAGAAATTAAATGAGATTTCGATATGCTTGGATAGAAATTAAGCAATAGCTGTGCATTTCTCTTGACTATTGCATGAAAATTATCCTCATCATCTAGCGCAATGCTTGTTGTCACCTGTACAATGTTCTTGATGTCCTATGTGAAATTGATACTGTTCTTGCTATATCAAACCCCAATGCACCCAGAAAGAACAAGGTAGAGAGAGCCTGACACGCACTTTGAAATTGTATGCCTCTTACTAAGGTGAATGCGGTTGATACAGCAGTTGTGACATTATGTGTAATACTAAGCTCGAAGGGGCTTATATAATTACTTAGAGTTGTTTTAGAGCAATCCTTGATAAGTTATATTATTGAAGAGCCAAGTAATTGGATTTCCTACTGTTAGTACATCCTTCAGTGTGATTATGCATACGATTGAGTTAGATGGACTACTTGAGTTGATCGACAGGATGGGGTAAGGGAATTGCCTAATTGTTATATGAACTAAAGTGCCTTTATTCTTATGTTTTGTTAAAGTCGCTATTTATTCATCTACTTAGCTAGAAATCTTGTGACCATAGAAGTTACATTCACACTTGCTTGCCTTACGTGTTCTATACCTAATCACATCGCATGCTAGCATACCCATGATCATACCTGGATGCGTGACTCCAAGGTTTACGAATGAATGTATGTGAAATGTTTGATGGCTTGGTTGATCAGTATGACATGGGATGACATGATTGAGAGTGCCACATGTAAATTGGTGAACTTCATGGCGAACCTTAGCATTGCATTTTTGTTAGTTGTTATGAATACTACCATTGATGTTGTAGAACCCTCCCATTTGCATGTTACCATGTTACAATTATGAGTGCTAGTACTTCACGAACATAGAGACCTATACTCGTGTGAACGTGTGAATATGGGATTGTCTAGGTACCTTATGAGACTCAATTATGTGCTTAGTATATTTGTGGTCGTATCGAAATCCTCACGGCATCACTTGATCATTAAAGTGTGGGGTATGGTTGCAAGTAGGGATAATTGAAATATATCATCCAACTTAAAAGAGCTATGTCGTGATATACACTTGTGATCCTTCAATAAGGTCGTAAACGGGCAGAGTTACGGGCATAAGCATGTCATCTTATTTGCATATTCTCATGATATAGGAATGTTTGTTTTGTATGTGATGCTAAGTGATGCTATGTGATGTATCCATTACCTTGCCATAAGTTAAAAACTCCCTGGTTAAGTAACTCAGTTTTGAAATGCTTCGATTTTGTATACTAGTGAATGAGCTCGACTCGAGTCGGATTGCTATGTGACTCGATTGTTCCAATTATCTAAGTTTTGTGATTGATGATATGGCATAACCTCTGACTTGTTGCTTGCAACATGTATATCAACCGGTTTCATGTTACCTCCATTCCCGAAACTTGAGAATGTTGAATTGCTGACACTGTGCAATACTATGTCATACTATTATACTTAAACGATTCTATGTGATGCTATTATGCTTAAATGATACTATGCGGTACTAGGTGACATTTTGTTCTTCTAAATGCGTTATAGTAGTCTCCATGTTAACCGTTGTGATCCCAAAAGTGACTTGAATTCATGTTTTAGAATGAGACTGCTAGTGTGACCGTAAGATGTCATTGCCTCAATTGCCATGCCTTTCGATGCCCACTTATAGATATGCATATGCATAGATTTACTGCTCGCCATGCTAACTGAGTCTAGATGATCGGAAATCTCTGTTCTTTTTCAAATCAAACTCGATATGGTTGTCCACGCCAACTCAGTTGCCCCTCTTCAATGCGATTTGCCCTCGGCGCCTAAATAGAGCGAGTAGACGCTTGAAGAGGACTGGCGAGGAGGAGACTGGATACCATAAGACATTTTCTTTTGATTTAAAAAGAAGTAGTGATTGCAAAAAGGAACCTTTTGAAAACCCACCGTGTAGATCTTACCTGCGTGCGTTCATTTTAGGAAAAACCGAACTTAGATTTGGAATTTCGAGGACGAAATTCTTTTAAGGGGGGAAGAATGTAAGACCCACCTTTGTTATTTTTATGTTAAGTTGCCTATCTTGCTTTTACATTATAAAATCGTATTTTTAGTAACTGTGTGAGTTTTTAACGATTAAATTCATTAAAAAGAACGATTATTTGATTAATGTTATTATCAATGTTACTTATTTATAAAATATTTGAATCAATGCTAAACCGAGTTTTTAAAATCGTTTTTCGTTTTACTTGGTTGAATCCCAAAGTTTAAACTGAAATGTTAATTGTGGGTCGTTTCAATTCGGGTTTAGCCTAACCGTTAGCGAGTACGGGACCGGAATTTAGCTGAATGTTGTTAATTGAGCCAAAAAAAAAGGGAAAGTGAAACAAAAAGGGAAGGGGGGGAAGTCGGCCTCAAGAGCCGGAGACCCCGACCCCCTTCTCCTTCGCACGCTCTCTCTCTCTCTCTCTAAACGCACTCCCTTTCTCCTCTCTCTCTCTGGGGCCATGGTCGCCGGTGGCCCTCATCGCCGACCGCCACCTGTCGCCGGCGAGAGAAGGGGGACGACCGGTCCCCTCAGCCACGCCAACCACCGCCCAAACCTCCCCACCCCTCGTCCTCCACGTCTCACGGCCAGAAACCGACCCAACACGCATCACGCCTGAAAACCACCACCCACGTGCCGGATTCCGGCGAGCCACGACCCTCTCCACCTTCTCTATAAATCTGGGGGTCGAATTCGACCCCAGACAACCCCAACCGCGACCAAATCGAAGCTAGGGTACGGGTTCTGGGAGTAGCCGAGCCTGGGATGAGTTCAAGGGAATTTTGGCGTGAATTGCTACCAATTTAGAGGGCAATGAAGCGATTCCAGGTGGGTGTTCTCGCCTCCTAAGCTATTACTAATTTCGAAAACGTTTTCAGCAGATTGATGTTGCATGTCAAGTTAGGGTTTGCTAAATGCGTTAGAAATGTCAAGAAGTGAGCTATACCTGCTTAGGTTCGATTCATGTAGTTAATGGATGCCTAAGATTGTGATTCGAAGTGAATTATACGTGTTTAGCATTAATTCGAATGCATGTAGTTAATGGATGCCTGAGATTGTAAATTGATGCAAATTATGTGCGTTTAGCTTCAATTTGAACCAATAAACGTGAATCATGCCTGAGCTGTTAATTTGAAGTAATTTAAATGTGTTTAGCGTCAATTCGAAACAATGAATGTAATTCATGCTTAAGATGTTAATTCGAAGTAATTTAAATGTGTTTAGCGTCGATTCGAAACAATGAATGTAATTCATGCTGAGATGCTAATTCAAAGTTAATTTAACGTATTTAGCATCGATTCAAGTTAATTAGTTGATGCACAAAAAAGAATTAAAAACGAAGTTATATTAACATGTTTAGCGTCGACTCAAGTTAATGAGATAACGTGCGAAAGAGAATTAAAATCGAAGTTGTGTCAACATGCTTAGCTTCTATTCAAGTTATTTAGCTAATATATGAAAAAGGGTTAAAATCGAAATCCTTTTAACGTGTTTAGCCTCCACTCGAAACGTATTTAGCTTCGATTCGAGTTAAAGAGTTATTGTTCAAAACGGAATTAAAATCGAAGTTAATTTAACATATTTAGCTTCGATTCGAGCTAAAGAGTTATTGTTTGAAAAGGAATTAGAAACGAAGTTAGTTTGATATGTTTAGCATCGACTCAAGTTATTTAGCTAATATATGAAAAGGGATTAAAAACGAAGTTAATTTAACGTGTTTGGCTCCCATTCGAAATTGAACTACTAATGTTAGTTTCACTCGAACTCTTTTCTGTACATTCATGCTTAGGTAAGTTGCTTCGAAATGTATCGTATATGTTTAGAATCAAATTATGTTTGATTTATTGAATAAGTGTTGTCGATTCATGAATAAATGTGGCCATATGAACGCTTGTTGTAGCGCACCGCTGAATGGTGCTGGATGCTCAGGTAAGAGCCTAAACTTCACCCTTTATTTTTATAAGCTAATAGGATAATATGTTGTGATTAATAAATCGATGAATCGAGTTGGTAGTTGGATGGTTTGAGGAAAGAATCATGAGCGTTCGAGGTCCTGTGGTATGGTGCTTGTGAGGAGGGAGTTCGGGTTGTGAAATTACCGCAATCGTGTGGATTGCGAGGCCATGTGTGGCTCATTGTGTTGAAATGATTACGAAGTGTTTAAATGTGATATGTGTATTCCCTTTTTCTTGTATGTTTAAAATGTAACATGTGTGTGGAAGGGTGATGTTTTAGCAAATGACTTTTCATGTGCTTTAAATGAATAATAGCCATGTCTAGTAACGAGCTATGGCCTATTTTAGCTATTCAAATAGTGTTTGGGAGGAATCCTCAAAACGTTTTTAACAAAAGGGAGATGGGAATTATACGTTGAATGATTTTATTGTTTGAAACGGAAAATTACTAGCCGTTATGGCCGATACGCTTTAAGTGGCTAAGATAATGTGCTGCGGACAATATGATATGATGTAATGTTAACCTAGGGGATAAGTCCGGATAAACCCTAGAGGCCCTGACGAGGGCTAATGTAATGGTCCGATATGTTATATGTAGCCATCCCGGGAGTAAGAGCTTAAGCGTGAGCGTTAGGTCTCACTATGGGGTCGAGAATAGTTCTCACCCAATCAGCACCCTGTAATGATCTTATGCCAGAAGTACTTTCGTACTAAGTTAAGAAAGCAATTGGCTTTGTCATTTTATACGTTTTAAACGATTAAAAGAAAGGAAGTTCTTTTTATGAGCCCAAAAGGCTATATGAAATGATGTATGAAAAGCTTATAAGGGTCGTTTTACGACGAATGCGAAATGTAACTTCCTTTGAAGACTAAGAAAACGTTTTCAATGAAAGAAAGAAAGCTTTCAATGAATGAGTTATGAAATGATCTTCAAACATGTTTGAATGTGGATTCTTAGCCTATGTATTAAAGGAAAGTTTTCAATGGATGCATTATGAATGATTCTTAAATATGGTTGAACGGGATTCTAATCTTATGTGGCATCATCCTTATCCATTTCAAACCTGTCTAATTTAAAGTGTATGAGATGAGAAAGAAAGTTATAGCACGTTAAAAATTCTATGAATGAAGGCGTTTCTTCCTAAAAGAATGAACGTTGATAGTGTTTATGTGTGTGATATGTATATATATGAATGAAATGCCAAGAAAAGTGTGTTTATGAAAAGGGATAACCTTATATACTCATCATATGATTGAGGGTTCATGTGTAGTTCAAATGGAGTATTAGGAAGTTATGTTATGAAAAGAAAAGATCCTTATACTTAGCCTTCGATACTTACTCACGTGCCTAAACTGCTTGCTAGTAAAGAATTCCGTCGTTGAGGAACCTAGAAATATGATTGAGTGGTCGAAGTGAAGTTTATGCTTAGTGATCCTCCCATAAAGGTTCTATGAATATCTATTATGATAGTAAAGTATGGAAACGTGATATGTGACTAGTAAAGATAGTATTGCTTGCAACGGTTTTGGTTTTAAGGGGGTTGGGGATACTCACTGAGCGTGTGGTTGCTCATCCCATTACTCTTTCCCCTTTTCCCCAGGTTTTCTTTCTGACAGGAAGAAGTTGAGTTAGATAAGTCCAGAAGGAACCTATTGTTGTTACAAGGCGTCGTACGTGCTCATTTGAAGGGATCCTATGTGTTTAATGAAGTCATCTAATGTATTCTTAGTTTATAAAGGTCTGTAAACAATTATTCTAGTTCATGTAATGCATATGGTATAAAAGGTCGCTCTGTATGGCCGTCTGAGCCAACCATCAAGTTAGTTAGATGTCTTCTTGGTTTAATTTAGCTATGTTTTAGATGTAAATCTTAATTCTCCGGTTTTGTTAACCGTTGAGTTGTATCTTCCATTTCTTCTTTATTCATGAGTCAATCTATTTGGTGTACTCCGAGCGAGTGGCTCGTTGAGTTATGAACTCCGGCGTGTGGCCGTTGAGCTATGTTTTAAATGTTTTGCGCTTCCGTTGATTTACAGGGACTTATTGTAAGGCTTTTAGCCTGGAAACGGTCAGTTTTTAGGGGAAATTCTGCCCATTTCGTCCCAGGAATTAAGTAAGAAGTTAGGAAAGCGTAACGCTTCTGGCCTAGGGGCTGGGGGTGTACATTGATGGTATCAGAGCAAAGGTCCTGCGACCATAGGCCGCAACCTGAGTCTTGCATTTCATATAGTCGCCTAGGAACACTGTATGGTTATGTGACATATGCCTGCCTTGTGTGCAAATGTGAGTTTTACGTGAATTTCGCGCATTTCACTAGTTAGGTGCGCTTCCGTAAGCTGAATGGTTGGATGAGAGAACCATTTGTTAAGACTAGGCCGATGAAATTCGTATTGTCGTGCATGAAATAAGTGTTAGCTCAATTGAAAGTTGTTTCGTTTATATGCTTTGGTGATTTTAGGTTGTTTATTTGAACATATGATTTGAATCGAACGATTGGAAAGCCTTAACTCTACGTTCATCTTTGCCCCTAAAATACGATTTGCTCCTCGGCCCCATAATGGAGTGAGCAGACGTATTCAAGGTTGGTAGAGAAAGAGCTAGAAGCAATTAGACTATCTCCTTTCGAAAACCTAAGGACCTTGCAGGTTAAAGCCTTTTGTTCAGGGAGAAAGAACCTAGCAGACTTTGGAATTGTACATCGTAGATGATCCCTCCTAAGGCTAGCGACCTACAATAAGACTCCTACGATCACCTGTAGGATAGATGTACCCCGTAAGACCAGTAGTGCCACTGTTCTTACCCCTTGTTATCTGATTAATGGCTAGTCTCTAGTTACTTTGGTCAAGCCCAAGGCACACCTTTGACCCTAGAATGCTAATAAGGATTGCTGCCGTTTATACCCGTTTAGGTGACTCTTGTACAACATTATTGTGAACCATTGTGTTTGACAACATGCTATGTTTTCATAAACGTTTGGAAGCCCATATTGTTATATGAAATGGCATGTATGGTTATTCGTGGGTTTCATAAGTGAGAGGTATAGTAAATAAACTACTTGGTACGTGTTTAAATTATTTCTAGTTGAATGTGCCACAAGGTTGGCCAAATAATTCAAGTTATGTAAATGTTTGCTTCATATAACCGTGCTTATCTAATTATAGCATAGCAACTAGCCCTTTTGCATTATAATTAAGTGGCTAACTGTGAACATACCTCATGACATGACTACACGACTGTGGCCTCTGCATTCGAATGCTTACCCTTGTATGTATCATTGCATGATGTGCTAAGACATTCGTAATGGTAGCGGAGTTACTCATTATATATATGCCTAAGTTCTATGTTTCATATGTTTGATTGAGTGGCTAAAAACTCATATGCCTAGCAAAAAGATCTTGTGACCATAGGAGTTTCATTCGCATTTATTGGCCTTGTGCCTTCTTTGCCTAGACCATATGACATGCCAGCGTACTTGCGACCATATTTGAATGCGTGACTTAAAGGGATATGAATGGATGTGTGTAAAACAATCCCTGGCAAGGTATAACTGAGTGTCCTGGCATGGTATGACTGAGTTAGCCGTATCATGTCTTGCATGCTGAATTTTTATGGGTACATGGTAGGTTTCATAGAGAACTTTGGATAGTGCTTTGCTAGCCATCATATGTGCTGCCAACGCTGTCTTACTATACTTTGCTTAGCATGTTTGGCCTTACCTTCAACCTAGTTGTCTCATAGCTAGATACGACACCGTTTGGCATAGTAGCACTACCATTTCTCGGGTTACATGTATGTACACACATATCTAGAGCATAATGAGACGTCCTTAGGAGCCTGTGCTTGTATATTCTTGCAATGAATCAAACATTAATGTATTGAATGAGCATAACCCTTCATTTGTATGAATCTATGACTGAAGAGACAATCGGTTCCAAGTAGAGACTTTACGGGAAGTCTCCCCGCCATTCAAACCATCGACTTACATTATGCCTTAGCATTCCATTTCAAAGTTATTCTTCTCGACATGATACGCTAGTTTATATTGATTCTTGATTTTTGACCTTCAGTGCTCCGTTATTAACCCCTCCGTGACGTCAATGTGAATTCAAGTGTTACTCTGAGTCCCTTCATTGTTAATGTCATGTAACATGATGTTTTTACTGCTTAGGTGCGATGTGATAGCTTCCTGATCAATTGATTTGACTTTGGAATGACTCAATATCCTTATGCCTTTGAATGAACCTGTCTAAGTTAACTGCCTTCATACGAACCTGACATGTCCTGAATAAGTTGTCGCGAATGAAAAGGCCTAAAAGTTAGCTGGGATTGATGTACAGACATCGGAATGTTGGTGCATATGTTTTCCTTTTGTAAATTGCTTGCCATGTATGTTTTAGACGCGTTCATGCTCCCCGAGACTCCTAAGCTTAAGAATATTGGATTGCTAATATTATGCAATTCCATTATGCTTAAATGATACTATGTGGTGCTATGTGACATTTCTATCACTCTAAATGTGTTATAGTAGTCTCCATGTTAATCATTGTGATCCCGGAAATGACTTGAATACATGTTTTAGAATAAGACTGCTAGTGTATGACCTTAAGATGTCATTGTCTCAATTGTCGTGCCTTTAGATGCCCACTTATAGATGCATATGCATAGAATTATTGCTTGCCATGCGAACTGAGTCTAGATCATTGAAAATCTATGTTTCTTTTTCAAAACAAACTCGATATGGTTTTCCACGCCAACTCATTTGCCTCTCTTCAATGCGATTTGCCCTCGGCGCCTAAATAGAGCGAGCAGACGCTTGAAGAGATTGGCGAGGAGGAGACTGGATACCATGAGGCAATCTTCTTTTGATTTAAAAAGTAATATCTTCAAAATGACCTTTTGGAAACCAATCGCATAGATCCTAGTTATGTGTGTGCATTCTAGGAAAGACAGAACTTAGATATTGAATTTCGAGGATGAAATTCTTTTAAAGGAGGGAGAGTGTAACACCCCGCATTTTCGTTTTCCATTAAGCTAATTAAATGTCCTTTTTACGTTCTAAAATCGTATTTTTAGTAACCGTATGAGTTAAATTATTAATCGATGTGCTTTTGGGAGCTATACTTTTATTAAAAAGGATATTATTATTGCTACTATTGATTTCAAAGTCAATTTGTGCCATTTATGCCTTTAAATTGTATCGATAATCCAATTTGGTCGTTATTCGATTTATTTAGTCGTTTCCTGAAAACGATTAGGTTTTCAACCTTAGAATTAGTTTCGAGGTTTATGAACATTAAACCTTGACATATTTGGGAACGAATAGTCAATAGAAGGCCGTATTAGTGATTCGGGTTTAGAGTTCGGGATACGAACTAAACTAGCGGTGCTTGTCGTTAATCGGCTTGAAATAAAAAGAACAAAAAGGGGAGGGGTATTTTGGTAATTAGGCGCGAGGCTTTTTCTTCCCCCCCTTCACGCGACCCCCCCCGAACACGCTCTCTCTCTCTCACTGCTCTGCGTCTTCTCCTCCTCTTCGAGCCACCATGAACGTTGGCCACCTCCTCCCTCCTCACACCCACGCGTCGCCGGTGAGCCCCACGACGTTCCCTGTGCGCAGCGAGCACCGCAACCCAACCCCGTAGTGGTCAGCGTGGGCGGCGGAAACACGCCGAAATCCGGCCGAACACCCAGCAGATTTGGAGCATGCAAGGTGAGTTTCGAACCTCTTCTCTCCTATAAATTGAATTCTCGCCCTAATTCCATCTCAATTGTGCCTAAATTCCTCAGAAATCGCAAGTTAGGTTTTTGGGTTTGGGGTAGGTCGAGTCAGGCGCGAGGAGCAGAGGAGTATCTGGGTGTTAGTGTTCGATTTTGGCCTCAATTCAAGCTAAATCGGGTCCTCTAGCATGGAATTCGAGGTGGGTGTTCTCGCCTCCTAAACTATTACTAATTTCGAAAATGTCTTCAGTAGATTGATGTTGCATGTCAAGTTAGGGTTTGCTAAAATGCGTAGAAATATCAAGAAGTGACCTATACCTGCTTAGGTTCGATTCGTGTAGTCAATTTATGCCTGAAATTATGATTCGAAGTGAATTATATGCGTTTAGTGTTAATTCGAATGCATGTAGTTAATGAATGCCTGAGATTGTAAATGAATGCAAATTATGTGCGTTTAGCTTCAATTCGAACCAATAAACGTGAATCATGCCTGAGTTGTTAATTTGAAGTAATTTAAAAGTGTTTAGCGTCGATTCGAAACAATGAATGTAATTCATGCTTAAGATGTTAATTCAAAGTAATTTAAATGTGTTTAGCGTCGATTCGAAACAATGAATGTAATTCATGCTTGAGATGCTAATTCAAAGTTAATTTAACGTGTTTAGCATCGATTCAAGTTAATTAGTTGATGCACGAAAAAGAATTAAAAACGAAGTTATATTAACATGTTTAGCGTCGACTCAAGTTAATGAGATAACGTGCGAAAGAGAATTAAAATCGAAGTTGTGTTAACATGCTTAGCTTCTATTCAAGTTATTTAGCTAATATATGAAAAAGGGTTAAAATCGAAGTCCTTTTAACGTGTTTAGCCTCCATTCGAATTGATTAACCGATGCGTGCAAATGAGCTAATTTTGAGGTTAATGAAATGTGTTTAGCTTCGGATCAAGTGGATTAGCTAATGTATGTTAAAGGAATTAATCTCGAAGTTATATAAACATGTTTAGGTTCGACTCGAGTTAAACTAACTAATGCATGTAAACGAATTAAATTCGAAGCTATTGAAATACGTTTAGTTTTCACTCGAACCTCTGTCCTCTGTACATTCATGCTTAGGAAAGTTGCTTCGAAATGTATCGTATATGTTTAGAATCAAATTATGTTTGATTTATTGAATAAAGTGTTGTCGGTTCATGAATAAATGTGGCCATATGAATGCTTGTTGTAGCGCACCGCTGAATGGTGCTGGATGCTCAGGTAAGAACCTAAACTTCACCCTTTATTTTTATAAGCTAATAGGATAATATGTTGTGATTAATGAAACGATGAATCGAGTTGGTAGTTGGATGGTTTGAGGAAAGAATCATGAGCGTTCGAGGTCCTGTGGTACGGTGCTTGTGAGGAGGGAGTTCGGGTTGTGAATTGACCGCAATCGTGTGGATTGCGAGGCCATGTGTGGCTCATTGTGTTGAAATGATTACGAAGTGTTTAAATGTGATATGTGTATTCCCTTTTTCTTGTATGTTTAAAATGTAACATGTGTGTGGAAGGGTGATGTTTTAGCAAATGACTTTTCATGTGTTTTAAATGAATAATAGCCATGTCTAATAACGAGCTATGGCCTATTTTAGCTCTTTAAATAATGTTTGGAAGGAATTCCTAAAACGTTCTTAACAAAAGGGAGATGGGAATTATACGTCGAATGACTTTATTGTTTGAAACGGAAAATTACTAGCCGTTATGGCCGATACGCTTTAAGTGGCTAAGATAATGTGCTGCGGACAATATGATATGATGTAATGTTAACCTAGGGGATAAGTCCGGATAAACCCTAGAGGCCCTGACGAGGGCTAATGTAATGGTCCGATATGTTATATGTAGCCATCCCGGGAGTAAGAGCTTAAGCGTGAGCGTTAGGTCTCACTATGGGGTCGAGAATAGTTTTCACCCAATCAGCACCCTGTAATGATCTTATGCCAGAAGTATTTTCATACTAAGTTAAGGAAAACAATTGGCCTTTGCCATTTTATACGTTTTAAAGAAAAGGAATGTTTTACGGGCCCAAAGAGGCCATATGAAATGAATTTGAAATGCTTGTAAGGGTCGTTTTACGACGAATGCGAAATGTAAACTCTTTCAAAAGGTTGAGAACCTCAAGGTTATGAAATGCTTTCAATGTTCAAAGAAAGTTTCATTGCAGATTTAAAGAAAATGTTCTTAAATATGATGAATGTGGATTCTTAGCCTGTGTATTAAAGGAAAGCTTTCAATGGATGTATTATGAATGATTTTTTTAAGTATGGTTGAACGTGAATTCCAATCTTATGTAGCATCATTCTTATCCATAGCAAATCTGTCTGATTTAAAGTGTATGAGATGAGAAAGAAAGTTATAGCACGTTGAAAATTCTATGAATGAAGGCGTCTCTTCCTAAAAGAATGAACGTTGATATGTGTTTATGTGTGTGATATGTATATTATATGAATGAAATGCCAAGAAAAGTGTGTTTATGAAAAGGGATAACCTTATATACTCATCATATGATTGAGGGTTCATGTGTAGTTCAAATGGAGTATTAGGAAGTTATGTTATGAAAAGAAAAGATCCTTATACTTAGCCTTCGATACTTACTCACGTGCCTAACTGCTTGCTAGTAAAGAATTCCGTCGTTGAGGAACCTAGAAATATGATTGAGTGGTCGAAGTGAAGTTTATGCTTAGTGATCCTCCCATAAAGGTTCTATGAATATCTATTATAATAGTAAAGTATGGAAACGTGATATGTGACTAGTAAAGATAGTATTGCTTGCAGCGGTTTTGGTTTTAAGGGGGTTAGGGGATACTCACTGAGCGTGTGGTTGCTCATCCCATTACTCTTTCCCCTTTTCCCCAGGTTTTCTTTCTGACGGGAAGAAGTTGAGTTAGATAAGTCCAGAAGGAATCTATTGTTGTTTACAAGGCGTCGTACGTGCTCATTTGAAGGGATCCTATGTGTTTAATGAAGTCATCTAATGTATTCTTAGTTTATAAAGGTCTGTAAACAATTATTCTAGTTCATGTAATGCATATGGTATAAAAGGTCGCTCTGTATGGCCGTCTGAGCCAACCATCAAGTTAGTTAGATGTCTTCTTGGTTTAATTTAGCTATGTTTTGAGATGTAAATCTTAATTCTCCGGTTTTGTTAACCGTTGAGTTGTATCTTCCATTTCTTCTTTATTCATGAGTCAATCTATTTGGTGTACTCCGAGCGAGTGGCTCGTTGAGTTATGAACTCCGGCGTGTGGCCGTTGAGCTATGTTTTAAATGTTTTGCGCTTCCGTTGATTTACAGGGACTTATTGTAAGGCTTTTAGCCTGGAAATAGTCAGTTTTTAGGGGAAATTCTGTCCATTTCGTCCCAGGAATTAAGTAAGAAGTTAGGAAAGCGTAACGCTTCTGGCCTAGGGGCTGGGGGTGTTACATTGATGGTATCAGAGCAAAGGTCCTGCGACCATAGGCCGCAACCTGAGTCTTGCATTTCATATAGTCGCCTAGGAACACTGTATGGTTATGTGACATATGCCTGCCTTGTGTGCAAATGTGAGTTTTACGTGAACGTTCGCACATTTCATTAGTTAGGTGCGGCTTCCGTAAGCTGAATGGTTGGATGAGAGAACCATTTGTTAAGAGGTAGGCCGAGTGATTCGTATTGTCGTGCATGAAATAAGTGTTAGCTCAATTGAAAGTTGTTTCGTTTATATGCTTTGGTGATTTTAACCCAATGTTTAAGGAACATATGATTTGAATCGAACGATTGGAAAGCCTTAACTCTACGTTCATCTTTGCCCCTAAAATACGATTTGCTCCTCGGGCCCCATAATGGAGTGAGCAGACGTATTCAAGGTTGGTAGAGAAAGAGCTAGAAGCAATTAGACTATCTCCTTTCGAAAACCTAAGGACCTTGCAGGTTAAAGCCTTTTGTTCAGGGAGAAAGAACCTAGCAGACTTTGGAATTGTACATCGTAGATGATCCCTCCTAAGGCTAGCGACCTACAATAAGACTCCTACGATCACCTGTAGGATAGATGTACCCCGTAAGACCAGTAGTGCCACTGTTCTTACCTCTTGTTATCTGATTAATGGCTAGTCTCTAGTTACTTTGGTCAAGCCCAAGGCATACCTTTGACCCTAGAATGCTAATAAGGATTGCTGCCGTTTATACCCGTTTAGGTGACTCTTGTACAACATTATTGTGAAACATTGTGTTTGACAACATGCTATGTTTTCATAAACGTTTGGAAGCCCATATTGTTATATGAAATGGCAGGTATGGTTATTCGTGTGTTTCATAAGTGAGAGGTATAGTAAATAAACCACTTGGTGCGTGTTTAAATTATTTCTAGTTGAATGTGCCAAAAGGTTGGCCAAATAATTCAAGTTATGTGAATGTTTGCTTCATATAACCGTGCTTATCTAATTATAGCATATCAACTAGCCCTTTTGCATTATAATTAAGTGGCTAACTGTGAACATACCTCATGACATGACTACACGACTGTGTCCTCTGCATTCGAATGCTTACCCTTGTATGTATCATTGCATGATGTGCTAAGATATTCGTAATGGTAGCGGAGTTACTCATTATATATATGCCTAAGTTCTATGTTTCATATGTTTGATTGAGTGGCTAAAAACTCATATGCCTAGCAAAAAGATTTTGTGACCATAGGAGTTTCATTCGCATTTATTGGCCTTGTACCTTCTTTGCCTAGACCATATGACATGCCAGCGTACTTGCGACCATATTTGAATGCGTGACTTAAAGGGATATGAATGGATGTGTGTAAAACAATCCCTGGCAGGGTATAACTGAGTGTCCTGGCATGGTATGACTGAGTTAGCCGTATCATGTCTTGCTTGTAAGGGTCGTTTTACGACGAATGCGAAATGTAAACTCTTTCAAAAGGTTGAGAACCTCAAGGTTATGAAACGCTTTCAATGTTCAAAGAAAGTTTCATTGCAGATTTAAAGAAAATGTTCTTAAATATGATGAATGTGGATTCTTAGCCCGTGTATTAAAGGAAAGATTTCAATGGATGTGTTATGAATGATTTTTAAGTATGGTTGAACGTGAATTCCAATCTTATGTGGCATCATTCTTATCAATAGCAAATCTGTCTGATTTGAAGTGTATGAGATGAGAAAGAAAGTTATAGCACGTTGAAAATTCTATGAATGAAGGCGTCTCTTCCTAAAAGAATGAACGTTGATATATGTTTATGTGTGTGATATGTATATTATATGAATGAAATGCCAAGAAAAGTGTATTTATGAAAAGGAATAACCTTATATACACATCATATGATTGAGGGTTCATGTGTAGTTCAAATGGAGTGTTAGGAAGTTATGTTATGAAAAGAAAAGATCCTTATACTTAGCCTTCAATACTTACTCACGTGCCTAACTGCTTGCTAGTAAAGAACTCCGTCGTTGAGGAGTCTAGAAATATGATTGAGTGGTCGAAGTGAAGTTTATGTTTAGTGATCCTCCCATAAAGGTTCTATGAATATCTATTATAATAGTAAAGTATGAAAACGTGATATGTGACTAGTAAAGATAGTATTGCTTGCAACGGTTTTGGTTTTAAGGGGGTTGGGGGATACTCACTGAGCGTGTGGTTGCTCATCCCATTACTCTTTCCCCTTTTCCCCAGGTTTTCTTTCTGACGGGAAGAAGTTGAGTTAGATAAGTCCAGAAGGAATCTATTATTGTTTACAAGGCGTCGTACGTGCTCATTTGAAGGGATCCTATGTGTTTAATGAAGTCATCTAATGTATTCTTAGTTTATAAAGGTCTGTAAACAATTATTCTAGTTCATGCAATGCATATGGTATAAAAGGTCGCTCTGTATGGCCGTCTGAGCCAACCATCAAGTTAGTTAGATGTCTTCTTAGTTTAATTTAGCTATGTTTTGAGATGTAAATCTTAAATTCTCCGGTTTTGTTAACTGTTGAGTTGTATCTTCCATTTCTTCTTTATTCATGAGTCAATCTATTT
Organism: Carnegiea gigantea; assembly: GCA_029747015.1. NCBI lineage: Eukaryota > Viridiplantae > Streptophyta > Magnoliopsida > Caryophyllales > Cactaceae > Carnegiea > Carnegiea gigantea. The sequence continues at coordinate 177,647 of JAKOGI010000833.1, read as the reverse complement.
GGTGTACTCCGAGCGAGTGGCTCGTTGAGTTATGAATTCCGGCGTGTGGCCGTTGAGCTATGTTTTAAATGTTTTGCGCTTCTGTTGATTTACAGGGACTTATTGTAAGGCTTTTAGCCTGGAAACGGTCAGTTTTTAGGGGAAATTCTGCCCATTTCGTCCCAGGAATTAAGTAAGAAGTTAGAAAAGCGTAACGCTTCTGGCCTAGGGGCTGGGGGTGTCACACAACTCTTCATTGCTAGCCAATTTCAAAGCTCGCCTACAAGTATCAAAGTTTTGAACGAGCCATCTGGCTAGCCTTGATGGGATTTTATCGACTCTCAAAGTCAATAAAAATGCAAACCCAAGCTCATTTATGTCTCTCTTTTGCTCATCTGATATAGTTGGTAGAAAGCTGCACAATCCATATGGAGACATTCTTGTCCTAAGCTTAGTAGGATCATATTCCATATCATCTGCTTGAATATCTTCATTACCGCTATCAAAAATTTGATCCTCCACTGTTTTTTTTTTTTTTTTCAATTTCAAAATCAAAAATTTATCACTTCAAATATAGGAAGCAAGCTAATATATAAAATTTTGATCCAATAAATCTTTTATGCAATACAGTGAACTTTCCCCAACTGCAGTGAAACTTTCCCCAATTGCAGAGAACCTTTCGCCAACTGCAGTGAAACTTTCCCCAATTGTAGGGAACCTTTTGTGCCCATATAATAAGCACACTAATTTATAAAGTGTTATGGCTAAAAGATATATGGAGCATACCAATAGGTGGTTGTTCGGAGCGTTTTCTTTTGGATATCTTACACGCCACATGTTTGATCCGCTTCTTCCTTGTATCACTGTTATCAATGAGAACAATTAAAAAGCAACAAACTAACTAAGACGTATTATGAATAAAGGACATTCTTGTTGTCATGATGTGTCTTATTTCACAAGTCCTTGTAAATGGATCATCTACCCTGTGCTTTTGCTGCTTCTTGATTTCTGTTACATGTAGTGCCCTATGGTTCTGTGTGATGACTGTTACAATGGTATTGATTTTCCAGCTCATCGTGGTGGGTTATGCTATCACAAAAGGAAGGATGTCTGAGAACTGGAAGATCAGGTCTTTTTGGGTTCTTCTAATGTTTTTTTTGCCTGCTTTATCAGCTATTAGGTATTTAGCACTCAAGCGGTTCATAAACATGCGTAAGTACTGCTATTTCGGTTTTAAGAATCATGATGCATACCACTGAGTAAGCCAATGTCGTACATGTTTATAGGTTTTTTTCAGTTCTATTTCAGTTCTAATTGTTTAACTTTGGTACTGCATCTTGGTGGTCATTATCAATTAGTAAGCTGCTTTTTATGATTTAATCAATGTACTTATAAATAGGAGACGATATTTGATTCATATAGAACTTAGTGTGACATATTATTTATAAGTCATTGCATGTTGATAATAAAGGTACACTATCTATATTGAAGAACCTCATGCCCAATGGTGATGTGAGAGCTATGGGCTCTTGGCCTCCATTCACTGGGCAGCTTGTGAATAAGCCATCTAGCAAAGCATATGGCTGACTTTGTGGTGTATATTGATTCAATAGTTAGTCTCAATGCCTCTGTAAACATTAAACATCAAGACCGATTGACTGTAGGGAATTGACACTAATTGTTTGAAAACTTACTTAAATTTGTACCAGAAGTAAATCAACTGTGATCAAGGACATTTCCAAATTTTGGAATTGTTTTGGCAAAACTTAACTTGGCTTTGTCTCAAGCTGGTGTTCTGTACTGGCGGACTGTTTTTGTTCTCTCTTTTCCCTCGCTATTTTCTGTTTCACAAAACTATTCTTTGTCTTATCTGTTAGAAGACTTGGTTGGTTGTAGAAACATAGATATTACTCTTATTCGCATGACTGCATGAATGCTGGTCCAGGATGTTTAATGTGGAATCGACTATGGCTTTCCTGTTGAACATTCTAATCGCCAATTATTTGGTTCTTGTTCTGGTTATGCAGGTGAGCAGCAGGACCAGAAAACTTTGGAAAGGCTTCGTGAAGAGAGGCAATTACAAATTGATGAGCTTAAAGAAAAGACCAATTATTACATAACACAGCAACTTATTTAGGTGTGTTATAGGAGAATATTTTACGCAGTCCTTGTTAATTGATGCAGGGTTGGTTTATAATGGCTTAGAAAACTTCTCTATGTTGAAGCTGCTGCTCAACTACTTTAAGCTGAAGTAGAGTATATCTAATAATACGTGATCAACATGCTCTGAAAAAGTAGGTCTTGAATCTGAAAGTTGCTGAACAATTTCGAATTCCGCTATGCAAGGAAGCATGTGATTCTATGTGGTGGATATGTTGAGGGTTATCAAGAACATCTAGGAGTAAAAATCTGTAAAAGATTTTTGCAATTGGAGGAAAATTGGATCATTTTAGGAGTTTTAGTGCTATTTTGGTGTGGTTTTCAGCTGTCTATAATTTCTTTGGGGTGGGGAGAGCAGAAATGGGCAGTACTTGCACATTTTTTGTGATACAAGTATACAACGTAGCTGGTACCCTACATTAACTTGGTAGCCATGCTTGATGGTTGAATCCACAGCATGGAGTTAATTACCCTCTATATCTACAACTCTACCATGGAGCTGTGCTCCTTAAATCCATAGCATCTTCATGACTTTTTAACTCTTTCATACTTTTACAATCTGTGCCCCATCTCTTAGTACTGATAGCAATTTAGCTAAAAGAGAAGAACCCATGAATAAAACCTTTCGTTCGATTACACCTACTTATCTTCTAAATAGCACCCTTACTTCATCTGATTACCCAAGGACAATAACAATAATAGCAAAGAGGCACACATAGCTACTTTGCATGAATTCGAACACCACCAAAACCTAGAAAACATATGCCATAAATTCAAAAACCACCAAAACTAAACATTCAAGTAGAATACACCAAAATAAACCCCAAAAACAACATAAATGAAGCAAAAATTAGAAACAAAGCACACCTATTGGCAGCATTTTCGCCCAGATCTTCTCTTGCCATGTTGTTCGAAAGAAGAAGCTGCAATTACAATGAACAAACAAGCTGAAATTCGAAAACTAAGCAAACAAGCTGAGAACTGAGAATATTCAAACACTACCTTCATAGAAGAAGAAAATGAACTGGAATTCAAACCCGAGGTTAGAGAAATTAACTTCATCAACGATGAGAGAACGAAGGAGGAAGTGAGTTGCGAAATGGGAGGAAACAACGAAAGCATGAGGAGAGAGAAAAACAGAGACTCTGGAAAGCATAGCAAGCAGCGAAAGCAAGAGGAGAGAGAAAATTCAAAAAGCAATTTTTTTTTTGAAGCATGCCTCACGCGTGTCTGAGGTTGTGCCCAGCACGCACACGTATGTACCTAGCAAGGTACATATGTTTCTAAGGTAATATTTTCGCAAGGTTTCGATACCAAATCAAAATGAGTTTTCAGTTCAGACAGCGAAAATTTTGGATTGGTTAATCCTCCAACCCAAATCAAACTAACAAATTTGAGTACCCAAATGAATTTTGGTTCGAGTTTTTGTGTAACCAACAACCCAAATCTTTTTTTCTTTTTTTATTGTTACTAGTTTTTTAAGAATGAAATACAATCTCTCTTCTTTTTTTTTTTTTTTTGGTTTTGTTACTTTAGATGTTGATGATTGATGAGATGCATACCTGGAAATGAAAATTGAATGGATGAATAAAAAAATTTTAAACTTTGCCTAATTAAGAAATTAAAAAAGCAATGAAAAGAAGCAGCAAGCATAAAAATGGATCTTGCTGTTGAGTACTTAGATGCTCACATCTATCTTGTAAAATGAAAGTTGATCTAATGGGTGGCGGTAAGGTCAGAGATTTCATCATCACAATGCCAGTTAATTTGAAGAATAGATTTTTTGGTGGTAAGAAGAACGAAGAAGATGTGACCTAAAGGCCCTGTTCGACAAAATTAGCGGTTCAAGTAGCGGACAACAGTTCAGGTAGCAGATAACTGTTTAGGCAGCAGATAGCATTTCTAATTTAGCTATTAGTGGATAGCTGTTTAGATGAGCAGTTGAAATAAATGTGTTCGGTAAATTTAGCTGTTGGGTTAGCTAATTAATGTAAATTGACATAAAAGGATATAGATAATTTACAAATATAAAATTTCGTAAAGATATTTTTGGCAAACAAATATGAAACGCTACTTTTAAATGCTAAACGTTAATACTATTAGTTTTTTAGAAACGCTTCTTAAAATGCTGAACGCAACTTGCAATGCTAGTCAAAATACTATATTATCGAACACTAAAAATTACTTGATGAGGGTATTGACTTAGTCAAAATACTAAACGCTACCCCCAGCGCTGTTGCCGAACACGCCCAAAATCACAAATCATCAAACTGTTGCATCTTTTCCTTAAAAAAATATAAAAAAGAAAAATTCTTTTTAGATTTTCGATGAAATTCCAAAACGTTTGAATTTACCTCAACAGTTTTCCAAATCAAAATATTTTGATTCGGTACTTGAAATTTTGAATCGGTTTGCACATTTTTGATTTCGGTACCTGAAATTTTGAATTGGTTTACACATGTTTGGTTCGGCCTTTTGATTTCAATTGGTTTTGAACACCCGTAACTGGAGGAGAGAGAACCATGGAACTTGAAAATTGGGTTTTGCTTGAATGGAGGCCCACATCCAAGAGCTGGTGATTTGTTTGCATCTAAGGTAGACCTCAAGAGGTTGCTCTCAATGGCTCATTGAAAATCTATGGTATGGTTTTTTTTTTTTTAAACAGAAAAAGAGAAAATTGCACATTCAACACAAAATCACAAATACAAATGTTTTATGACAAAGTTAAAAGAAAGACTCTTCTCTACAAGGGCGCAAAATATTCATACCGTCATATGTTTGATTGCAACCCGTATAACAATAGAAAACTTCACATATTCAATAAAAAAGATAATCATCTCTACAGAGATAGAAGATGTCCATACTCATCATATGTTTGAGGTAATAGCTACAACAGAAGAGAACATCACATATTTAACACAAAGATTGCAAGAAAAAATGTGCTGTGAGCAACACAAAAAAAGTTAAAAGAAAGACTCCTCCCTACATAGATAAAAGTTATTCATACTTGTTAATGTTTGAGCAAGCAGCTATAACAGTAGAAAAGATTAAATAGTCAACGCAAAAATCGCATATTTTTGTATTAAGTGTCTAATCTCCTCTACTGCTAAACGAAAGTCATATAATTTACTCCTTACCATAACCGCTCTCAGTATAATCATCTTTGGAGTCAGACCTTAACTCGCATATAGAATTAAGTTCAAACTCAACATCAAAGTTATCAAAGTTAGACCCTGATTCACTTATAAAATCATCTCTTCATAATCATCAAAGTCAACCTCAATTGATGAGAGCATTGATGGCTCATGATTGGAGCCCAAATGCTCATATGTGTCATAGGATGACAGATAATCCTCATGCACCAAACTTTACTCATCATCGGAACCAACTTCAACATAATCATCCTCGAAGTCCGACCCTAACTTGCCTTCAAAATCAACTCCCAACTCAGCTTTAACACCATCAAAGACAAATTTTAACTCACATCCAAATTCAGTCTCAGAATTGCCAAAGTCAAGCCCTAAGAAGCTTCCATAAGTAGCTCAAGACTCTAGTTTTACAACCATCAGACTTAGCCTTACTAGCTGATGGCATCTATGGCTCAATCAGAGCCCAAATACTTATTTGTAACACAAGGTAGCATAGGATCCTCATGCACCATATCATGTGGATTTTCATCACATCATTAACGACCCATGCATTTTTCTCTACAACTAACTTCTCTTGTTCACCTATATCCTCCTCTTCCTCGTTAGATTCAGCTACCAATGTTTAGAGCCCATGCCATCTATATTGTTATGCAACCAATTTTTCTACAGCCATATCTCCCTCCTCTTCATCATATATGAATGGTAATATCATAAAGATAACGTAACAACTCTAATTTTTAAAAGAAACAAATATGATTAAGTCATGATAGCTCTATGTTGATTTCATAATGTTTTTTGTGTGTGTGTGTGTGTGTGTGTGTGTGTGTGTGTGTGTGTGTGTGTGTGTACTGTTCTTGCCGAGGGCTATAGCCTTCAGTCATCATACTCTATATCACTTAGAGAGTTCATTCAAAAAACCAAATCAAAAAAAAAAAATTTAGGGAGTGATGGAATGAACATATGTTTTATGATATACTCTGTGTCATCATCAAAAGAAAGGGCAAGAGAAAAGGAGGGATTCTCTAACATGAGCACTCTATTTCTCATCAAATTAGTAAATCATTTAAATTTGATATCCCAAACTGCAAATGAAACTCCCAAAGAACGCACTTTCTAGTCAAGGAAATCATCTCCTTAGAGCAAACCAAAACCTCATTGGATGATCTAAATGATTTGCGAAGCCTAAGTGGCCAAGGTCGGTGGCAGCAAAGGATCCAGAAGAAGATCAAAAAGAAATCTTGAGATTGCCTTTTCAAAGCTGCAACTAAACGAGTAAAAAACACCATGAAAAGTATAAGATTTGCTCTAATACCTTGTCAATTTTGACAAAACTCTAAAAATGTTAGCGAGAAAGGGTAAGTTTCAGTGTTTTTCACCATACCTTTATGTTCCCAACAAGAACCACCAAATCAGTAGCTGAATAATCTGAGCGAGTTGCAGTGGGAACATCGAGTGTTCGAGCATTTCATTGGTTAAGGGTTTGAAGAGAGGAGAAAGGGGGAGAGAGATAGAGAGAGAGACACACACACACAGAGAAAGAGAGAGAGAGAGAGAGAGAGAGAGAGAGAGAGAGAGAGAGAGAGAGAGAGAGAGAGAGACCTAAAACAAGATAGAGGACCATGATCGACGACTAGGATGCCAATGACTAGCACACATGCAGCTAGTGGTCGAAAGACGTGCTAGGGGTTTTCTCTGTTTAGGTTTTTGTTGTCTGAAGGAGCAACAACAAGTTAGAGCATGAGTGAATTGCAGGGGGGGTTGGGTCACACACTAATATGGGTAAGTTAAAACCCCTAACTTTAAAGGGGAGTTTCAGTTGAGGGAAATGTGAAAATATTGAACTTTTGATGGTCGAACTTTATGGGCAAAAATCGGAAAAAAAAATTGGATCGTCAGAAGTTTAAAAAAAAAGTAAGAAATCAGTAGGGAAAGATATATCTAAAAAAGTAAAATAAATGAAAATACTTGGTAGTGGCAAAATTGGCGGAAATTTTGTTGGAAATTTTTAACTGTAAATATGACAATTAAGGTCAAGTTATGGGGGAAGTAGTGCAAAATTTCCCACTGTGTTTAGCTCCGCGGAAAATTACAGTAGAAAATTTGATATTTTTTGTAGTGTTAATTTAACCATTTAATAAAGTCACGCACGTAAATTATTAGTAATGAGAGATTTATTTTATTTATATCTCTAAGATATGTGGCATGGCATTCTGGAAATTAAACTTCTTTGTAGCTAGTATCTTTTTTGTTTTTGTGTGTAAAAGGTCATATTACATTGCTCCAGAAGTAATGACACTTACAAAGAGGCATACCCCATGTGGCTCATGATTATCAAAAGCTATTTACGAATCTGATAATCTCTTATCACCTTTAACTTTGTGTACCTTAGTAGTATAATATATTTAATTTAAAAGATAATTTATGTTGGCTAAATGAGCTTTTGTCTAAAACTTAAGAGAACTTATTACTTGGCATATCATATACACAAAAGCACATAGAGCACTTCTTCATGGCCTAGCTTCAAGGCTTTTACCCTTTACTCCCTTGGAGAACCATTCTAACTCATGTTTCCAGGACCAAGTTCTGTCTTAAACACTTAATCACTTCAAAATGGGGCCCAAGATTAATGGCTAAAAATTGCAATTGAAGATAAAAGGGTTGCCAGTTTCCTCTTCATTCGAACAAAGCAAATAAACCCATTAGACTAATGTAGTACACTACAATTTTAGCTAAAAAAGGCTAACACATAGAGTGAGACATGTAAAAGGAAGATCGCCTTTAGCAAAACCAGTAAATTGAGACTTCGTTGTTTTTTATCCTCATTAACGCTCAAATATATAAGGAACACTTAGTAAGCATTAGAATTCAGACCAGACATTTGCCTAAACGTCTATAAAATAACAAAGATGTTATCAATATCATGCACGTCACCCTTAGTGAAAAACAAGAGATCAAAAGCAAAGACTAGATGGGACAAACTGTGCTTTTTGCACTTAGGATGAAGCTTCAGGATGTTCTATTGTGTAGCCAGTCTTCAAAGCATAACCAAATACTTCACGTGGAGGACAATAACATAGAGAAATAGGGGTTCTCCCTCTAGCAAACCCTTTCTTCCCTTTAATCTAACCCCCTTGATGCCCATTCATAAACAAATGGAGAAAACTTATACGCTTAAGCAAATTAACCTTGTACAAACTTCCATTCAAAGTGTGTCGTAAACTTTCATAATATTTACCTTAATCATTGCCCTAGATGGAATGTGTTTCCTACCATCCTTGTATACAAGCTCATGAGCAAGTAGGATATTGTCTTGAATATGCTTCCCTTTAATGAAAGCACTTTGTTCAAGACCAATTAAAAATCCTAAAATCCCTTACAATCTACATAACAAAAGTGTGGGTGATAATTTTACATAGGATTTTGCAACAAGCTCTGGAGTAATTCACACACACATGAGGGATTTTTCAACTTTAGGCGTAAAAGTAATGAGCAGCTAGTATCAATTTTGCCAATATGTAACAACTCCAACTTTTATGGTGAGCTATTAATAAGCATATAAAACATGTGCTATAAGTTAACGGATACTTATTTAGTTGTATATGATATTTTATGTTATCTTAATTTGCTTATGATTTGTTTTATCTTTTCCATATTTCTTGGTAGCTTGGTGCATAAGTTAGGCAACTAAGGTATGTGTGTATATATCAAAGACTTTGCATAATTTTGTGGCAAGACAATGACAATACACGACTACTCATTCTTCCCTAGCTTTGCTTGAATTTGTTCATGGTATTAGAGCCTATCGTCGTCCCATAACCTTTATAAAAAATTTTAGCATGTCTAACGGTGGAGACAAGAAGAGGTTTGTAATCGAACCTTACTTACCATACTATTTACATCATTTAGAGGGTCTCGGAGTGATGATCATGATAGTTGTGTTCAATGGTAAGAACTATGATATGTGGGAAAGAGCACCGAGAACGACATTGAAGGCAAAGAATAAGTTGCGCTTTATCGATGGAAGTTTGACTAGACCAGCAGCAAAGGAGGATGAGGATTTCTTAGAGTGTCACACTCAGGATATGGCCAATTCGATGTTGTGCTCATGGTTGCTCAACATCAGAGACTTGAAGCTCCGGATGAGCATAGCATATTCATCTACTGCCAAGGTCATGTGGGATGATATGAAAAAGTGGTATGGCATAGCTAATACCTTGAGAATCCACCAACTCAAAGCAAACATTACAAATTACAAGCAAGGAACCTTGGAAGTAGGAGAATTTTACTCAAAGTTCATGAATTTATGGAACGAGCTCAACAACCTAGTAAAGATACCCGTATGTACATGCAGTGGGTGCAAATGTGGAGCTACTAGCAAAATACTAGCGATGTACGAAGAGGATAAAGCCCATCAATTCTTAATGGGATTGAACGGCAATTCGCAGTCTACAATTAGGAGTCAGATTCTTGCACTCATCCCACTTCCATCGCTCAACAAAATATTCAACATGACACTGCAAAAAGTGAGTCACAAGAACATCATAATAACCTGAGAAACCGAAATGAGTCTGCTATGGATTTTGCAATGAAGGAACATGCACATATGGTTAAGAATGAAGCTTGTAAAATTTGCAAAACATCCACCCCGATGGGGAACCTATGGGCGAGGAAGAGGAAGTCAAGGAGGATGGAACGCTAGAGGAGGCCACAACAACAGCATGGGCATGGAAATAACTGAGAAACAATCTCAGCTGCAGTCTACGCCGAAGCAGCTTCTGGCCCCATTCTAGTGTCAGGCCCAACAGCGAGTTTGGCAACAGACTTAGGAGCAAGCAACAATAATGCAACAGCCTAGCCTGTGATTCATGGGTTAAGTTTAGACCAGGTTCAATGGCCATTAAGCCTTATTGACATGACGTAGCCCGGGCACGAAAAATTATCAAGTAAAGTTTTGTGGATGTTGGATAGTGGAGCATTGCGTCACATGGTTCGTGATATATCCATGCTAAGAAGCTCAGAAAATTTCTCCTGTGTGTAACACCCCCAACCCCTAGGGCCGGAAGCGTTACATTTTCTTAACTTTCTGTTTAAATTCTGGGACGAAACGGACAAAGTTTTCCCTAAAAACTGACCGTTCCCACGCTAAAAGCCTTACAATAGGTCCCTGTAAATCAACGGAAGCGTAAAACATTTTGACATAGCTCAACGGCTACACGCCGGAGTTCATAACTCAACAAGCCACCCGCTCAGAGTACACCAAACAGAATAGTTCATTAATAAAGAATAAACAAAAGATACAACTCAACGGTTCACACAACCGGAGTATTGGGGTTTACATCCCAAAACATAGCTAACTTTAACCAAGAAGACATTTAATTATTTAGATGGTTTGGCTCATACGGATATACAGAGCGACCTTTATACCATATACATTACATGAGCTAGCATAATAGTTTACAAACGTTTACAAACTAAGAATACTTTACATGACTTCATTAAGAACGAAAATAGGCACATATGACTCTTTTCCAATCAAGGGTAAACTTCAACTCCGCATAAGAGGCTTGACTTTCACCTGTCACAAAGAAAACCTAGGAAAAAGGGGAAAGAGTAGTGGGATGAGCAACCACACGCTCAGTGAATGTCCCCCAACCCCCTTAAAACAAAACCGTTTCAGGCAGTAATATCTTTACTAATCATATATCACATATTCAGATTTTACTATCATATTAGACAATGAAAACACTCAAAGGAAGATCATCATCCTTCAAAACTTCATTCTAGCCCCTTAACTCACTTCTAAGCCCAAAAAGGGCAGGCTTCCCTGCTAACAAACAGTAGGCATGTAATCAAACAAGCAACAAGGATTAAGTATGAAGCTTTTAAACATACTTTTGAAACCACAATGACTCTTCATATCTTCTAAGAATGGTTTATAAATCACGCCAACATCTTTAAAGCTTGTAATTCTTGCTAAAAGTTCTCAAAACATGCAAATTAGCAAGGAAGACTTGGCAAGAAACGTTCTTTCATGGGATATGCATATTGAAATGCTTAAAAGCCTGATGCATTACTGGGATATATAGTGATACGTCATTTGAAACTTCATTTAAACCATATTTGGAAGCTTATTCATAAGATATAAGAAGAATATGGCCTCGTAATGGCCCTTATAAACCTTTCTTTTATGAAATACTTAAAGTGGCGAAATGCCAACTTCTTTTCTTACTTATTAGAAACTTACTCGTAGCATAAAAACATCTTACTGTGCTTGCTAAATGAGATTATAACTCACAGCTTACGTTATCTCTGGGGTATACGCACTTAACTTTTGGCCAAAACGCGTCTCAGCAGATAAACTCAAACTTCGATATTGCCCTCTGTGGGGCAACAGCTCACACCAAGATAATTATATCTTCAGTCCAGTCCCCTCAAGGTTTTCTTATGCGTCACACATCATAACTTATCTGGGGAACAACTCACACCAAGATAATTCATATCTTGAGTCCAGTTCCCAGGAACAGCTCACACCAAGATACCTCGTATCTTGACTCCAGTTCCTAACTTTTCTTTAGGGGGAAATAGCTCATGCCAAGATAATTCATATCTTGCGTCCAGTGTCCAGGAACAGCGCACACCAAGATACCTTATATCTTGAGTCCAGCTCCTAACTTACTTATCTCAGGGGGAAACTGCTCACGCCCTTTTGCGTCCAGTTTCCGCCCTCTGGCCAACTTCTCAGCACATTTTTAGTCTTTAAGGACATATTTCATTTCTCTGTTTCAAATGCTTACTTGGTTGAAAACTCGCTCTTTAAGCAAAACGACCATAATCTTTCCAAATGCTTACAGTTCACTTCGTTTTTAACTTAAAACCCTCTTATAATGTTAATACGTTTGCTAAATCATAAAGAACTTCATGGATAACTTAGAAAGCTTCTCTTTAACATAATACGCCTATTAATTCGCAAAAGGACTTTATTTCTAACTTAAAAGCTTCTCAAGAACGTAAAGCAGTTGCTAGTTTGTAAAACGATTCCATTTTAGCTTAAAGGCTTCTTGATAACGTAATATGTTTACTAATTCGAGGAACAACTTCAATTTTAGCTAAAAACTTATTATAAACGAAATAGGTTCGCTAATTCTTGAACACACCCATTTAAAACTCAAAATACTTTAGTTAGCATTTACCTCAAATTAAATTTGCAATTGAAACTTCAGTTGCTATTCTATAACTCCTTCTAATTCCTTTTTAAAACTCAAGAAGGGGAATAAATAAGCTAAAGGTTTAAAACTTTCCTAAACTTGCTACCAGTCATGGCTATCATCAGTTTGAAAACACGAGAAACGTTCTTTGTCAAATCACCACACTTTCACACATAATGCATCTTAGACATATAAAAGGAAAAGGGGTTTACACATCTCACATTCAAACACTTCATAATCATTTCAACAACACAATAAGCCACACATAGCCTCGCAATCCACATGATTGCGGTTAATTCACAACCCAGGCTCCCTCCTCACAAGCACCGTACCACAAGGACCTCGAACCACTCATAGTTCTTCCTCAAACCATCCAACTACCATCTTGGTTTTCAATTCATTAATCATAATACATTATCATGCGAGCTTATAAAAGGGACAGGGTTTATCTACCTACCTGGGCAAGCAACACCATCCAACAGTGCATTACCGCAAACATACATATATATATATATATATATATATATATATATATATATAACCACGTCCAAATTTATAACTATAATGCCTTAACGAACCAACTTAACTAATTAATCATAACCACATCCACATTTATAACTATAATGCCTTAACGTACCAACTTAACTAATTAAACATGAATCTTATCGCATTCGAGGTGTTCATATGCCATTTCAAATTTCTATTCGGGCATTAAGTAGCTAAATTAAATAAACATTAGATTGAGGCGTTCGTATGTCATTTCAAATTACTATTTAGGCATAAAACAACTAGTTAAGCAGCATCGATTCAAGGGTTTTGTTTATTATAACGAGGTTACTATTCAGGCATAATTAAACCAACTAAGCCTCATGTGAATTAAGGCGTTCGTTTATCATATCGAAATTACTATTCAAGCATGCATTAACCAATTGGGCAAACATCGAATCAGGGGTTCCGTTCATCATATCAAAGTTACTATTCTAGCCTAATTACGGCATTTAAGCATAATGTGATTCAGGGTGTTCATTTATTTCGAAGTTATTGAACGATCATGATTTAACTAAGCATATATATAACGATTCTAAGCATTTAAAGTTTACTTCAAAGTTATTAAACGATTATAAATTAACTAAACGTACACACGCCGACTCTAAACATTTATAATTCATTTCAAAGTCAATAAACGATTATGAATTAACTAAACATATATACGTCGATTCTAAACCTTCATAATTCATTTCGAACTAACTTCTCAGGCATGCATAAACTTAACATATTCGAATCGATTCTAAACATGCATAGCCTCTCATCACATAATCCATGAAATTAACTAAACCTAAGCTGACATAAATCATCGTTCAGGTTAAAACATTTCGAAATTAATACTAATTTAGGAGGCAAGGAACACCCACCTCGAATTCCATGCTAGAGGATTCGTTCGAAGGGCTCTGGGCTCGACCTTGGGTACTTGAAAGCTCCTGTCTTTGACTGCCCGCTCTCTAACCACACGAACAGACCTAATCCACTCCTAACTTACGTAAAATCGGACCCCAATTCGACCCATTTTGCCGCCCAGTTCGAATCAACCCTACCCGATCTGATTTCTCTCTCTTTTGTCGCTACTACTGGTGGTCGTCAGAGTTGGGCTCACCGGTGGGGGCACCTCGTCACCGTCACCGTCACTTGGCCGGACCCCCGTTTCTCTCTCCCTCCCTCAATCTTGATCTCCCTTCTTCTCTATGCTCTGCTTGTCATGATGGCTGCGACCAGGGATGGCCTACCGGGTGCGCCAAGGTGGCGCCGCCACTGTCGCCGCTACTGGTTGACTTCCTCCTCCTCTCCCTCTCTCTCTCTCTTCGGTGTAGGGTGGTCGGGCTGGGGCAGAGAAACCCCCCTGTGGCGATGAGTGCTGAAGAAGGGGGCTTCGGCCCCCTTATCTGCATTTTTTTTTTTTGTGTTGCTTTAGTTAATAACTCAATCAACTTAAATCGCTAGTCCAATCCCGAACGTCTTATTCTAAACTCAAATCGATAACATGACCCTTCATCAATTATTCGTTCCCAAATACGTCAAGGTTCGATTTTCATAAACCTCGAAACTAATTCTAAGGTTGAAGTCCTAATCGTATTTGGGAAACGACTAAATAAATCGAATAACAGCTAAATTGAACTATCGATGTAATTTAAGGGCACAAATAGCACGGATTGACTTTAGAATCAATAATAGCAATAATAATTCTTTTTAATAAAATTATAGCTCCCAAAAGCACATCAATAATAATTTAACTCATATAGTTGCTAAAAATACGAATTTATAACGTAAAAAGGTAATACAGTTAGCTTAACAGAAAACAAAGAATGCGGGTCTTACACTGTGACTGTTGGATTACCCAATGGCACATACAACATAGCTAATGAGAAGGGATTGGATAGTTTAGGAAAGGACTTAAAATTGAGAAATGTTTTATATGTGCCAAAGTTAAATTGTAATCTCGTTTCGATTTCAAAGTTGTGCAAACTCTTGAATTGTGTAGTGACATATTTTGTTGATTTTTTTTTTTTGGTTATATAGGACCGCACTTCGAGGATTCTAATTGGAGCAGTGAGTAGTGAGAAGGGGTTTATTACTTGAAGCACTCTCCATCAAGTCAAGTCAATGGGGTCAATACAAGTTGCTTGTGGCATAACATCTCAGACATCCATCAAGTGAAGTCCTGTCCTTACTCCCTAGTAGCTTAGGTTTAGTTTGTGGGTCAAATAAGAATAGACAAGAAGTTTGTGAAATTGTTCTTCATGTAAAAACAAACTCGTAATCAGTTTCCTACTAGTAAAAACAATGCAAAGGATATTTTTGATTTGATTCATTGCGACATTTAGGGTCCCTATAGAGTTCCCTCAACATGTGGTGCTCATTATTTCTTAGCATTGTTGATGACATTACTGGGGCAACTTGGGTGTATCTGATGAAGATAGAACTGAAGCAAACAAACTCCTTAAACACTTCATTATTCTGGGTAACACTCAATTTAATAAAGGAGTAAAAGTGGTCTGAAGTGGTAATGGGAGTGAATTTACATTAGGGCTAATGTATAATTTTTATCATGAGCATGGGATCTTATATGAAAGTAGTTACATGGATAACCCTTAATAAAATGGAAGGCAGAGTGCAAGCATCGTCACATTTTAAATATGGGGAGAGTGCTTAGGTTTCAAGCCAACTTGCCCATTCTTTTTAGGAGAATATGTTCTCACAACAGCCTATTTAATAAACTAAACTCCAAGTAAGTTGTTAAAGGGGAAATCACCTCATGAAGTCCCTTTCAAGTACAAGCCCTCTTATAATGAATTATGAGTTTTTAGGTCATTATGTTTTGCACAAAACAATCCAAAAGCCAAATATAAACTTGCATCAAGGAGCAAAAAGTGTGTATTTCTAGGCATCTATTTGGTAAGAAAGGTTGAAAAGTGTGAGATTTAGAGACCCACGAAATTTTAGTGAGCAGAGACGCGGTATTTTTTGAAAGCATATTTCCTTTTGCAAATTATTCAAGAGCTACTGCGTCAGAGAATGGGCAAGATAATTCAATTGGGCCACCGTGGCAGTTGTTGATGACTTTGGACTTGAAAATGATGTGCTGAGCCTAGAGTTTCAGCAAGAAGAGCGCACAAGCAAGGGGAGTCTAGAAGAGGTGAACCCAGTAGACTTGGGCCAGAGTGGCCCACCTGAAGCAAGGAAGAAGGAGTTGGCGCTGAATGCAGTAAGGAGGAGCAAACTAGGCTCAGATGTAGTAAAGACTAAAGGCCCAGTTTAGAGTGAAGTAGCATCTCGTTAGCTAGGGGTGCATTGAGTCCCGCAGTTCAACACAAATCTAGGCCCTAAGCTGCAGCCCAACACCATTCAGTCAGAGAAATCGACAACTCTAGCCCATCTTGATGATTATAGGTGCTATAATTTGAGTTCTAAAGACCCTCTCTCGGTTGCATGCCAGTTTTACAAAGACTCCTCATGTATGCTTTATTCAATAGCTAATTATATCACTTGTGCAAATTTTTCTATTTCACATTAGAATTTTTTAGCTGCCATTACCAAAGTGACAAAGCCCATGTACTATCATGAGGCAATTAAAGATCCACAATGGGGAGCGGCAATGGAAGAAGAAATTCGAGCCCTGGAGAAGAACAAAACTTGGGTGCTATAACACTTGCGAAGTGGGAAGAAGCCCATTAGTTGCAAATAGGTATATCGGGTCAAATATAACTCAGATGACATTATTCAGCAGTACAAGGCTCGCCTGGTTATACGTGGTGACCATCAGATTGAGGGATCTGGTTATAATGAGATGTTTGCTCATGTTGCCAAGATGATCAATGCATAATGCTTCCCATATGTTGTAGTCTTAAGGGGATAAGAATTACATCAATTAGACATCAACAATGGCTTCCTATGTAGAGACCTATATAAAGAAGTGTATATGAAGTTTCCACCAGGTTTTACCTGCAACTCACCTATTAAAGCATGTCGTCTCCAAACATCACTTTATGGACTTCGGTAGGCTCTACGTTAATGGTTTGCTAAGTTTCCTATAAGTTGCGTAAGCATGGATTTATTCAATTTATATGCATATTCCTCCCTTTTTACTTATAGGAAAGGTGATGTTTTCATGGCACTGTTGGTGTATGTTAATGATATTATTTTGGTTGGCAATGACTCGCATACATTTAGTGCCTTTAAAAGCTACTTGGATGCATGCTTGAACATTAAAGACCTTGGGCCCTTAAAATTTTTCCCTAGAATTGAAGTCGCTCATGGACCTAAGGATCTATCTTAAGCTAGCGCAAGTATGCACTAGAAATAAGTGCTGGTTTTTGGGTGCTAAGCCCAGTGAATTTCTAATGGAAGAGATTCACAAACTTTCCCATGTAGCTGGATCCCTTTTGACAGATGCTCGAAGATGTCGTCATCTTGTGGAAAGATTAATTTGCCTTACTATTACTCATCCTGACTTATGCTATGCAGTGCATATCCTTTCTCAATTCATGTAGGATCGTCAAGAACAGCATATGAGTGCCGTATGTAGAGTTTTGCATTATATAAACAGGCTACCTGCTTGTGGAATCTTATTTCATGCTAATTGTGAGTTGTAGTTATCTGCCTATTGTGATTCAGATTGGGGTTCTTTCCCACTCACGAGACATTTCTTGACTGGGTACTTAGTAACCCTTAGGGGTTCACCCTTTTTTTAGAAGACCAAGAAGCAAATAACTGTTTTCATATCATCGGCAGAAGTTTAGTATCTATTTATGGATGCAGTCATTAGTGAATTGGTGTGGTTAAAATCATTGCTTGCATCTTTTGGAGTTTTCCACAATCAGGCTATGTAACTATTATGTGACAGTTAACTTGCTCTTTATATTGCCAAAAACAAGGTTTTCCATGAGCGAGCCAAACACATAGAAATTGATTGTTAATGCATTTGTGAAAGCTTTTGTTTGGGTGCCTTAGGTCTCTCCTATGTTCCTTCCAAGTTGTAGCTCACGGATATCTTCACTAAGGCACTTAGCAAAAGACAATTTCAATACCTATAAAGCAAGTTGGGCATGATAAATTTATATGCACCAACTTGAGAGGGAGTGTTAACAGATAATTATTTAATTGTATATGACATTGTATGTTATCTTTAGATATGATTCGTTGTATATGACATTGCATTGTGGCAAGGCAATGAGAATACATGACTATTCATTCCTCTCTAGCCTCAATTGAATTTGTTTATACACACAGGCTATCTTAAAATCTTAGTTAAAACAATTTATAAAATATTCATTAATACATTTTATCTTGTAATTCTAGATATTTCATATGTATACATTATGGATATTTTAATTATAATTATCAAAAGAGGCATGGCGGTCATATATTAACCATATCAATATACTTATGCTAACTAATAACCACGAAGTCTTAACTAGACTCGGGACCATCCTATAATTAAAGTTTCTCGTCAACTTTAAAAGATTGAATATGGGTTAAAGAATGAGCTACTATGTTCCCCCTTTCACTTAACATTTGACCATGAAATAAAATGAAACAATTCATAAAGCAATAAAATTTCATCAGCAAATAAACTTAAAGCATTGTTTAAATTAGATTTCCTCTTTAACTTAGTCTTAAGGGTTATAGTGTCGCCTTTAATGACAATACTATGATAGCCCGCATCGTATCCTCACTGGAGGCAAAAGCTGCACTCCTTGGCCTTTTTCATCTTTGGTTCCTTGAAACCCTGTCCCTGTTTCACATCTAAGATCATCCTATCACCCACCAAAACTTTAATCGCAAAGTCCACCCCATGGCCGATAAATAAAGGTATAAACCCTTGATAATGAGCCCCAGCTATTGATGAAGATCAATCTCCCCTAAGGAAACCTAAGAGAGAGATAAAAACTACAAATCTTCTTGTGATTGATTCAAACTTGAGAATAATTAAACAAAAGAGATAAATCACCCTGTCCTTTAATCATCTAAAACCAAGACACTAAAGATTAGATTAACGGGATGAACTCAATTTCACCACCCTCCCTAGTGAGATAAAGAAATTTTAAATTTTTAGAAAATACTAAGCATCAATCTCTCATATCATTAATTCAAGTTTGAGAAATATTATAAGGATCAAGAAAATAAATAGGAGAGTACCCCTTTCCCAAGTCATGCGCTAACCAATAGCATTACAAGGAAATTAACCAATAAAATCCTAACTAGTGGTGCAATTTTAAAGGGGTTATTTAGAATATAGGTGAGTTAGAATTAAGGCTAGATTGGATGAGCCATCCTTGCGTCAATTGGATGAGTCATAGGGAGATTTTCCTGTAGGTGGCTCTTAGAGGAGTCCACCAACTGTCCAAGAAATATTAGCCCTTAATTCATCCATTTGCTAGCCTAATTAACTGCTTAATAAAAAAATGCAATTCTAGACCCTGTACTAACCCTTGCTTGATTTCTATCTCCTATTGTCCTCTATTGTTGGAGTTTGAAGATATTCTATACCTTGATGGAAACTAGACATCTGCAACAATTCGCACATATATAACTTGTCAAAATTAGAGCTGCTTTGCCCTTTCAAAACTGAGCTAGAAGCGAGATGAGGTGTTCTACCTAAAAAACTGAAAATGAGCTAGTGAGGTGGTTTTGGATGATAGAGTAGCTAAGCTCCTTATTTAGGGCTACTAATTGTCCAACCACCTTTTCTAACCTTCTTGGATCTCTTCAAGAGTCCCAAGTCAATGTTGACCTAGAAGGACCTAGTCATTGGCCTAAAGTCAACATTGAGCCTACTTAGTTCAAGACCCTTACATGTGAGAGTACGTCCAAGTTTAGAGTTTGCTCTGCATCAACCTCTCCCCCTTAAAGAGCATTCTCCCCCACCTTTTGCACCACTTGTGTGGATCATTTCCTCTAGCCATAAGCTTGTTCTTCCTCCTTGATAGGAACCTTTTCTTTCCTCAAGTGTAACCACCGAAGATCTCCCAGCTTGAAACCCAAGATGAGTGCGGTTCTTGGTGGCCTTAAGCTTATATTGCTCATTCACTTTCTCAATGTGTGCCCTCACTTGCTCATGTAGCCTCTTCATCTCATTAGCTCTTGTTTTGGCCTCAAAACTCACCTTTGATTCTTGAGATATGGGAGTAAGATCAATGGGAGTAAGAGGGTTACGACCATAGCACATCTTAAAAGGAGAATGAGGTAGCATGAAAAGAAGCTCGATTGTAAGATAATTCGGTCTGAGCAAGCTTGACATCCCAATCACTCAAACTTTTACTCACCATATCCCTTAGTAAGGTTGTGAGATTTCTATTTGTCACTCCATTTGTCTATCAGTTTGAGGGTGGCAAGTAGTGCTAAAGAGCAACTTAGTCCCCAATATTCTGCATAAGGATCTGCAAAAGTGAGATAGAAATTTGGTATCCGTATCCAAGATGATGGTTCTTAGAATACCATGGAGCCTCACAATTTCTAGGAATGAAAGGTTCACAATGCAGGTAACATTATCACTTTTGTGGCAAGTAATGAACTGAGCCATCTTGGAGAATCGATTTAATACCGCCTTGATAGCATCTCTTCCCCTTAATGTCCTTGGGAGGGTCACAATGAAGCCCATGCTAATGTTATCCTAAAGCCTTATAGGAACTGAAAGAGGATGGTAGAGGCCATGATGGAAGTAACTCTTAGCCATGTGATAAATATTGCACCTTGTGATCACCTTATGAACATCCCTATCCATCTTGGGCCTATAAAAATGTTCCTTGAGTATCTCAAGAGTCTTGTTAATACCAAAGTGACTAGCTAAGGCTCCTCTATGAGCCTCCTTAACAGTCAAGTCCCTTAGAGGACAATTAGGAAAGCAAAGCTTGTTTTTTTGAAGAGGAAACCATCTTGTAGAGTGAAAGAGCCAAAGGTAAAGGGATCCTCTACCACATCCTTGAAGTTTTCCTCTTCTTTATATAGAGCATTGATGGAATGGAATCTAAGGAACTTAGCCTCATGGATCCAGAGAAGAGCATACCTCCTTGATAATGCATTGACCACACATTCTCTTTCCCACTCTTATGCTTGTAAGAAAAGGTGAAAGATTGAAGGAACTCGACCTATTTTGCCTATCTTGTGTTCAACTTATTTTGACCATTGATGTAGGACATTGCCTTGCAATTCGAATGGAGCACAAAGGGTTTGGGCTTGAGGTAATAGCTCCAATGTTCTATGGCTCTAACAATGGCATAGAATTTCTTGTCATAAGTGAAGTAGTTGAGCCCTGAACCATTGAATTTCTCACTAAAGAAGGCTAGAGGGTGCTTGACTTGAGTAAGAACTACTCCAATTACAACGCTACTAGCATCATAATCAACTTCAAAAAGAAGATTAAAGTTAAGAAGAACCAAGATAGGAGCCAACATAGCCTATCCTTCATCATTTCAAAGGCCCTTTGGGCGGCCTTTGTCCAGTCAAAGCTTTCTTTCTTCATGCATACAGTTAAAGGAGCGATAACGGAGCTAAACTCTTTAATAAATCAGCGATAGAAAGAGGCAAACTTATAGAAGCTTCAAGCTTTCGTGATGGAGGTGGGAGTAGGCCAACTCTTAATAGCCTCAACCTTAGATTTATCAACTTGAATTCCCTCACCGAATATAATATAGTCAAGAAAAACAACTTGAGGAGTAAAAAGTTTCCACTTATCAAGCTTGGCATATAACTTTTGTTACCTCAACACTTGGAACACTTGTGAAAGATGTTCTATATGAGACGCCACATCTCAAACGTACACTAAGATATCATCAAAATACACCACCAAAAATTTCCCAATGAATAGCCTTAGGACCTTATTCACGGGCCTCTTAAAGGTATTAGCAGCATTAGATAGATCAAAAGGTATCGCAAGCCCCTGATACAACCCTAAACTTGGTCTTAAAAATGATCTTTTGTTCATCTCCTTCCTTTATCCTCATTTGGTGGTAACCACTCCAAAGGTATATTTTGGAAAAGACCTTGTGACCATGTGACTCATCAAGCATATCTTCCAATCAAGGAATAGGGAATCAATGCTTGATGGTGATGCTATTTATGTCCCTAGAATCAACATATATATGCCAAGTGTTATCTTTCTTAGGTGCCAAAGGGGCGGGAATCGAACATGGACCCAAGCTTTCCCTAATGTACCCACGCTCAAGTAACTCTTGGACTTGTCGTTGAAGCTCTTTTGACTCTTTAGGATTACACCTATAGGCCGGCTTGTTTGGTAAGGAGAACCCGGTAGAAGATCAATTTGGTGCTCAATTCCTTTCAATGAGGGAGCCAGGGGGTAAATCATTGGAAAATACGTCCATAAACTCTCTTAAGAGTGATTTTGCTAGGGGATGCATGAGTTTCACTTCCTCACATGTGTTTGATTCTACTAGGAAAATAAACGCTTGCTCTTACTAATGGCTCTCTTTATCCGTATTTCACTCATAAAAAGAATGTTATCACTTCCCTTTCCTGATTTAAATTTGAGAGGCCTCTATGGGGGTAATGGGGTCAAAGCAGATTATGACCGTTTTATTTGAATATATATGTATTAGAATGCCCATTATGAATCACATGATTATCAAACAACCAAGGCTTACCAAGTAATAAGTAACTTGCATCCATTAAAAGGGCATCACATGGTATCTCACCACAATATGGGCTAATCAAAAATGCAATAAGAGCTTGCTTAAAAATGATTACCTTGCTTCCTTGCTTAAGCCATTGAAGAGAATAAGGGGTAGGATGCTCCTTGGTGGGTAATTGAAGCTTGTTAATGACTTTTGTACCAGCCACATTCGTGTAATTCACTCCATCAATGATAAGTTCACACACCGTGCCTCCAATAGTGCATCGAGTATGAAAGATTTGTCTGTTTAGCTTCATTTAGAAGGAGCTTCTTGGACATGGAGTGCTCTTTGAATTACCAAGAGTTCACTCGTATCTGAAGTGACCAAAGTTTGATCCTTATTTTTAACTTCCTTTTCACTAGTTGCTTCCTCAATAGTTTAGATTTCTTCCACTTCTTCAATAGTGAGGGTTCTTTGGTTAGGAAAATCTACTTTGAAGTGTCCACAACCATGGCATTTAAAGTATTTCTTACCCTCCAACGTCTTTGGTTGTTCACTAGCAATCTCTTTACCCTTGTCAAGGGGTTTGATGGGTGTAACGATAGTGTCAACTTTGTTATAGGAATAATAAACCTTGGGGGTGTTTGAGGCCAAATAGAGGAAGTGGTTTGAAAGGGTTTTTGAACCTTCAGTTACTTTTTAACTTTGATAGCTAGGTAGTACACATCATCAAAAGATAATTAAGGTTGTAGATCTACCTTATTAGTAATGCTTGGAGATAACTCCATAATAAACCTAGCAATCTTGAGTTTGGGTTCTTCATACTAGCCAACCCTTATTTGAAGTTGTTCAAACTCCCTAACATACCCTTTTACCTTTAGATTCTATTAGTTAAGAGTTATCTTTAGGCAAAGTTCTTATTTGTAAGAAGGGGATGGAAATCTCTTATCCACATGCTTTTTGAGCTTGAACCAAGTTTTGATTTTTGATTTGGATTCTCTGGACCTACTCTTCCTCAAGTTCTTATACCATAGTGAAGCATATCCCTTCAATTTAAGAGTGGCTAATGAAGGACTTTTCATCATTATACATTTGAGTTCAAAGATCCTGTCAATAGCTTGCACCCAATCGAGAAAATTCTCCTGTTAAGATTACCATCAAATTCCAAAGCCTTAATTTTGAGATCTCTAAGGTCTTCACTTGGATGTCTTCTTTTTCTAGGCCCCCGCTCTACGTCATTAAAATTTTCATGAGAGCATGAGTATGTGATGTCAATAGAATTAGCATCATAACCTCAACGGTAAGGGTTTTGTTGTGTAGATCCCCTTACTTGTTCAAGCTTTTAGTGAGCTTGCTTACTTGTTCTTAAAGCTCAATAATAGCCCCATCTCTCCTTATGTTGTGGGTGTGTTCAGGAAGAATGCCTTTAGAGTGAGAAGCATCTCCCTCATTGGCTATGGTTGGTAGTTGTTTAAAGGTTGAAAGGCGGTAACAAATGGGAATAAGGGAAGCACGAGCATGCCGGGGGTGGCACAAGCAAGAAAATGAGAAACAAGGAGGGGTACGATTGTGCTTCGGGGCACGGGAAGGTCGTGCCAAATCTATGAAAATTTTTTTTGAGTGTAGGAGGGTGACACGGTCGTGCTAAATAGCATGAGTATGTCATGGAAAATATATGGATCAAAATTCCAAAATGCAGGATTTCGGCATGGGCATGCCAAGTGACATGCAGTGGCAGTGCCAAATTTCTAGTTTGGTGTTTTATTGGTTTTTAGTTTTTCTTGTAAAGTTTTGTGATGTGTTTGGGTTGGGGTTTGTGTTTTAGCTATTTTAGGGTTCTTTGCGGACTAAATAAGAGATCTAGAGAAAGAGAACTGAAGTTAAAAATATTATAGAAAAGAGCGGAATTTAAGCAAATCAAACACGAAGATTGATGGATTTGATGCTTCCCAAGATGAATGAATTTTTTGCTCTGATATTAAATGAATCATCGGTGTCTTTTTCGACCAAATAAAGGTATTAACGCTTGATGATGAGCCCAGATGTTCATGAAGATTAATCTCCCCCAAGAAAGCCAAGAGAGGGAGAGGGAGAGAAGAATCATAAATCTTCTAGTGATTGATTCAAACTTGAAAATAATTGAACAAAAGAGATAAATCATCCACCCTTTAATACTCTAAAGTTAAGGCACCAAGGATGAAATTAAAGGGATGAACTCAATTTCACCGCCTTCATTAGAGAGAAACAAATTTGAGATTTTGAGAAAATATTAAGTATCAAGCTCTCATATCATTAATCTAAGTCTGAGAAATATTACAAAGATGGAGCAAATATATAGAAGAGTACCCCCCTTTCCAAGTCATGCACTAACTAGCAGGATTATAAGGAAATTTACTAATAAAATCCTAACTAGTGGTGCAATTTTAAAGGGGTTAGCTAGAATATAGGTGAGCTGGAATTTGGCTGCAGTAGTGATTAGAGGAGTCGTCCACTGCCTCAATTGGATGAGTTATGGAGAGATTATCCTATGAGTGGCTCTTAGAGAAGTCTGCCAGCTGTCTAAGAAATATTAGCCCTTAATTCATCCATGTTCTAGCCTAATTAACTTCTTAATAAAAAAATATACAATTCCAGATCCTGCACTACCTTGCTCAGTTTTTAGTCCATATCTTCCTCGCTACTTGAAGTTTGGAGATGTTCTATAACTTGATAGAAGTTAGACATCTGAGGCAATACGCACATATATAACTTGTCCACATTAGAGCCTATTTGCCCTTCCAAAACTGAGCTAGAAGTGGGATGAGGTATTCTACTCAGAAAATAAAGAATGACCTAATGAGGTGATTTTAGAGGATAAAGTAGCTATGCTCCTTATTTAGGGCTACTAATATCCCAACCACCTTTTCTAAGCTTATTTGGACCTTCTCGAACTAGGAGGACCTCGTCCTTGACCCAAAGTCAACATTGAGCCTATTTGGTTCAAGGTCCTTGCCTGTGAGAATAAGTCCAAGCTTGGAGTTTACTCCACATGACTCGCTACTTACCTAATATTGAATTGAGCTTTAATAGCTCCCCAACTGGCGCACACCACTGTAAAGAAAGAACAGTAGCTACCACCTCTAGCTTATATCTGGCCTTGATATAACTTCTCACAAAATCCAGGGCCTTCAACCCCATGCGTGAAGGGACATAATTAGATTTCCTAGAGATGAACTGATTTAATCACCCGACAACTCTAGATCCACCGGCTTGATCAGCATCTGTAATTTCTCCTCAAGCACCATTGAAACTACCACTTATCAGTGCCAAACAGTCACAAATGCCAAAGGACAAATAAAAACACATGTTTAGCTATTTATTCGACTACCCCAGATACAGTAATTCATTAAAAATCATTTATCAATCGAGCAATATTAATATTATGGGCCAAATCAGAGATACAGGCCATATTTGGCAATTAGCTATTAGATGTTATCTTATTGCATTAATTGTTAGCTGTTAGCTGATTGTATTAATTATTATTATTCTAATTGGACTAGCTTTTCTGAAAAAGTGTCGGGCGAAATGTTAGTTATTTCTAGCAAAGTTAATTTGTAAAATTCCACTTATGCCTATATCCAATTTTCATTATTTTTTAGACAATATAATTTCTATTTACATATTTATTTTTCTTTTCAATGTGAATTATGAATTAGAAATTATGTGATATATAAAGTTATATTTATTCCTCTTCCAAATTTTAGTATTTATAATCATAATACATTTTTAATGTTAAATTTATTTTCCTTTTTATGAACAATTGAAATTTATGTGGTACAAAAATAATTTTTTTATCATGTAAGACTAATTAACATAAATTATTTGCTAAATTTAAGAAAGTATTAAAGTGAAAAACATTAACTTAGGCACCATGACAATTTGTAACTCTTGTCCTAAAAGAAGGGAAAAAAATAAATTGAAAAGTCTAAAAATAAGCATCTACCATTTCCAAATGGCATTTGTATAATAAATTTGATGCAATTTTGTCAAAATTGTTAGGGTCAATGTGGTCATTTAGAGATAAACATCAAACAGCTCATTGAAAAAGCTATCATAAAGACCTTTTTGTAAAAGAGCTTTGTGGGTATAAAAAGCTACCTAAAAAGTTAATTCACCAAACAATCCAAAGTAAAAGGGTTATTTTCCTTTAAAACGATCTTTTGGATCCAAAAAGCTATTTACCAAACATAGCACAATCCTTTCTCTTAGACAATTTGATTCTTGGAGGCAGCTTCAACTTACAAATCTTCCTTCGTATTGACCCGTGGGAGAAGAAGATAAAAGCACAACCCTTTTAAAAGTCCCCTGCAAAATGATAGGTAGACTTGACATTGAACTCCCCAAAAGAGCAATAATTCCCCATGAATTGGTCGGGAGACCCTAATTGAAAAATATGAATATGGATGATAAAATGAACATCACATGACAGGAACACTGTGTAGGCACTAAAATTTTAATAAAATGTGAGACATCAGAAATAAATATAAATTAATTATTTCAGTTCAACCTGTTAATTTAATTTTATTTATTTAAGCAAATGGGCAAAAATAATTTCTAAGTCGCATCCCAAACGAGAATCAAGTCAAAAGCCAAATTGGCTATCAAGTCAAAGGCTCAATTAATAGCCCAAGAAGACAACCAAGTTGCAAACCCTGGTACGATTTCCCTATAAATAGAATATCACTCTCTCCTATTCAAGGGAAGGAAAAACTCATTCACTTCCAAGGAATTCTGAAGGCTTAAACTCAAGCACCCTTTTTCTAGAAGGAGACAACAAGCACCTTAAACACATGCTGTCTACTTTTGAGATCAAAGAAAACTCATCTTGATTGCGATTAAGCCTCTTAGGCCATCTTTCAAGATCAAATTCATTCAATTTTATATAAAGGAAGTCAAATAAGCTAACTTGATTGAGATTCAAGCAGTTAGACCTCTGTCAAGTACGAATTAAAGATCGAATCAAGGGAATTGTTTCGTTGTTCATCTTGTAATAAATATACAGAAATTTTACCCATATTTCCTTAAATTTATACAAATTAAATTTGTTTATATCTCTTGTCTTATTTAATTTTAGACTAGAAATTTGTGTTTATAAATTTTGGCACACGCAGTAGGCCATATTTTCCTATCATATCTTTCTCCCAAAAAAGAAAAAAAATCTTATACTCCTTTGAAAAAGACATGGCCCCTAATAACACATCCCTCAATCTTCGAAGAGGAAGACTTTTGAATTTGCATTTAAAGAATCCACGAAGGCAAGTATTACATTTAACAATCGAAGCACTCGAGTAATTACTAAGAGCATGACCAAAGTAGCTACCTCAATTGCCTAAGAGCAACAAATCATGACTCTAGCTTTTTAGTCATGGAAAAATCAAAACTTTGGCTCAAATTTGCCTATTGATGAAGTCAGTCAAACTATTTATCTTTATAATTTTAAACTAAAATCTCTTGACGTCTTCAATATAAGGAGGACTCTACCCCACAAGGTGGATGAATTTCAAGCCTACCCCAATCCTATCTTTCAGCCTTTTTATGAGGAATGATGACTATAGTAGCACTGATTCTCCGACAAAATTTCCAAAGGATTTACTTTTCTCACAAGCTAAAGTCGAATCCTCTGACACTATCATCATACCAGTCATGGTGATAGAGGCTGCTGACTTGGAGGAACAACTGGCTGACATGAAGGTCATGCTAGATCTACTTTTAAAGGAACAAATCAAGCGTCAAAACAAGTGAACTGTTGACTTGACAAAAAAAGTTGGGCAATCGCTCATCTGAAGCATCTAACAAAGGCTCAAGTAGTGAAGATTCTGACAAAGAGTCCAATCACAGAAAGAGTATGACGATGAACGCAAACCAAAGAACGATTCAACCTTAACCTCAATGTTAGTTGAACAAATTCCAAACTTGATAGCTGGCACGCTGAAGGCCCATCTAGGAGGAGATTCTCACTTGCATAAGATACCTCATACAAAAAGAATTGATGCACTTTGCATGCCTGATGGCTACCAACCATCAAAATTCCAACAATTTGACGGCAAGGGGAACCCCAAGCAGCATATTACGCACTTTATCAAGACTTGCAACAATGCTGGTACAGAAGATGACCTCTTGGTGAAACAATTTATGCGATCTCTTAAAGGTATTGCTATCAATTGGTATACAGACCTTGCTTCGGGGTCCATTAATAGATCGGGAAAATTGGAAAGTGAGTTCCTAAATCACTTTTATAGCATGCACTGCATAGTCAGCATAGCAGAATTGACTAACACTAGGCAACAAAATATTGAGCCTATCACTAATTACATTAATCATTAGTGTGCACTCTCCCTGAAGTGTAAAGACTACTTGTTTGAAACCTCTATTACTGAGATGTGTGCTCAAGGGATGGATTGGGATATACTATATGCTTTGTAAGTGAACAAGCCTAAGACATTCTATGAAGCGGCAATATGGGCTCATAATATGGAGTTTATAATTGTTACCATGGAAGACAGCTAAATAATAATAGATTAATGACATGGCCAAGAGATAGAAACTCCATGCTCAAAGATTCTGAAGAGAATGAATATCCATATTCTAAGTCTGATGAGCCGAAAATGTTGAACAAACTTCTTGATAAGGGACTTGTAAAACTTTAACAATCAGAGCGTCCTGAAGAAGTTGGAAGAACCAGTGATCTAAAATACTGCATGTATCACAAGATCATTAGCAGCCCTATAAAGAAGTGCATGGCATTCTAGAAACAAGTCATGCAACTTGTAAAGGAAGGAAAAATCACATTAGATGCAGAAGACGTCGAAGAATCTGATTGATGCCTTTAAAGATCATATTAAGAATATTTCAGCAAAAAGACCACCCAAAATTGACATTCAGGGGCCAGACTTCCAAGTCATCATTCCAAATTCCCAAAGTCATAGAAGTGTAAGACTCCTAAGTCATAAAACTTTCACACTTTTGAGTCATCTTCATAAGCACCCAAGCTTCCTAGACAAAACTTTCATGTTGCCTTAAATAGGCCACAAAAATGTCAAACCAAAGATCTTAAGTCACAAAAATCCTTAGACTTCGAAGTCATCACCAATGATGCGCGATTACAAGTCATCAAAGTTAAACGACTTCTAAGTCATCAAAAACAAGATTCCTTAAGCTGTCAAAGTAAAGACTCTTAAATCATCAAAGATAAAGACTCTCAAGTTATTAAATTCAAAGACAACTGATTCTCCCAAGTATAAGACTCTCAAGTCATCGAAATTAAAGACTCTCAAGCCATAGAAGAAAAAGATTCTCAAGTCATCAAAATTAAAGGCTCCAAGTCATCAAAGTTAAAAAATCCCAAGCTTCAAAAGTTTAAGACTCCTAAGTCTTCAAAGTTCAAGACCCCCAAATCATCGAAGTAGCTGACTCTCAAGTCATTGAGCAAACTTTCCGGTCATCTAAGCAGACTTTAAATCATCACCGAAGTTGTAAACTCACAATCCATTGACTTGAGTTATCAAAGCTTGTGACCCTCAAAAGCACTAAGGCAACTGTTGCACTATTTAAGTTGCAGACTCTTTGAACTCGTTCAAATTGGGGCCAATGGTGACATATGCCTCTTCCTTTAAGTTGGTGATAATGGCACTGGAGCCTCCTCTTTCAAGTCATCCTCCTCCTCCTTTACGTTAGCAACGCAGACTTCCTCTTTCAAGTTGGTAATGCCGACAAAATAGCCTCCTCCTTGCAATTGGTACTAGCAGTGATGTAAGCCTTCACTTTCAAATTAGGGGGCAACAACAATATATTAGTCCTCCTTAAGTTGGCAACCTTTACCTTCAAATCATAAGACATCCACATTCAAGTTGGTGACAACAACAACGTGTCCTTCATCTTCATATAGGGAAAGTCACCCAAGGTGGGCCTATGTGGGCAAACCATCCAAGGATAAGAAAAATAAGAAAAGTCACTCAAGATGGATCCATTCAAGGATGATAAAAACTTTCGTATTGTGGCAAGTTATAGAGAAAATGATTCCCTTAATTCAAAACTTGAAGCATTCGACATTTCAAATGACAAACATACAAAAACATGAAAATAAAAAAATGTTGTGCATTTGCTTGACATGCATAGCATAACCTTCTTCAAGTTGGTCACATATGTGATACAAATCTCCCTTTGAGAATTCAAGGTTAACCCATTAATGTACCTGAAAGGGTAAGACATTCAAAGGTTAACCAATATCAAGTCGAATTTGCTTTCGGAGAATTTTTTGCCTTTGAAGAATTTTCGCCTTTGAGGAAGTTCACCTGATGAGGATTGAAGGTTAACTCATTGATGTAGCCAATAGGATTAGATATTCAAAGGTTAACCAATAATTAAATCAAATTTGCCTTTGAGAAACTTCACCTTAGAAGGATTCAATGTTAACCCATTGATTTACCAAAAAGGGTCAGACATTCAAAGGTTAACCGATAATTAAATCAAAGTCGCCTTTGAGGAACTTCATCTTAGGATGATTGACGGTTAACCAATTGATGTACAAAAGGGTTAGATATTCAAAGGTTAATCAATAATTAAATCAAATTCGCCTTTGAGGAACTTTACATTAAGGGAATTCAAGATTAACCTGTTGATGTATCCAACAGGGTTAGATATTCGAAGGTTAACTGATAATTCTTGCATTTGGGAATATTCGCCTTAGAAAAATTTAAGATCAACCCGTTAATGTACCCAAGTGAGTAAGACATTCAAAGGTAAATCGAAAGTCAAGTCAATTGTATATTCAAAGAGAATCCACAAGAGCAAGAGACTCAAGGATTATTAATTAGTGATGTACTCCTTGTCATAGATCATAATAAAAAGTGATTTCTTGATCCAAAGATAGGAATCTTACTTACTCTAAAGGCTAGACTTGCCCAAAAGTAAAAAAGACACACCAAAGGAAAAAGTGTATAGCACAAAAGGTCAAAAAGAAATCAAAAGGAAGGCAATCTAGGGGAAAAACACACCAAAAAAGGGAAAAAAGGGAATTTTTCAAGTTCGCGGCTGAACGAAGCAGCTCATTGATTGGAAGTAAAATTGCTTGCAGGTGTTACTCTCAAAGAATGTGTTGTACTGGAGTACCTCATTATTTCTTCTTTTTTCATCGAGGCTACTGTGGAGTGCCACAAAATATTCAAGAAGTATGTCTACAGCTGATCTCAAGGCCTTTTTAGATTCCTTCATTAAGATTTCATTCTAGTTGGAGTATTTATAGAATTAAGTAAATCTGCACTTCGTACAAAATTAGGAGGATATTGTGCATTATGCCTCACTACAAAGTTTGCAAGGCAAAACGAAGCGGATACCTTATGATTATGAAAAGATCATTTTTAAACACCAAAAATGGGTTGCAAGAGGTGCAAGATCTCATCAAAATTATTTTACTAAAAACAAAAGATCTCACAAAATCTCTTTAACAACCATTTCTTGAGTGTTTTGGTGTATATATATATATATTATATATATTATATATACATATATATATTATATTAATATATATAATACACACACACACACACACAACACACACACACACACATATATATATATATATATATATATATATATATATATATATATACATATATATATAGAATATATATATACATATATATATATATATATATACATATATATATATATATATATATATATATTATATATATATATATATATATATATATATATGTATTGGATCCCTTTATCCAACTGTTTCTATAATCCAATAAAGTTAAGATCCAAAATTTAATTGATTGATAAATTTTTCAATTGTCTCATCAAGTCTCATTTTAAACTTGGTGTTTGTCAAGTCAAGTTATGGTGCTTCAATGAAGGAAAAAGAATTCAACTTGCTTGATACCAGATTAAGTCAAGAAGATAGACCTGGGTATTTCAACCAGTTAAATAGTAGGTGTACTTTTATCAACTTCCAAGTTTCGAGACCTGACCGTATCTAGCACGCCAAAGTTGTTGACACAGTCAACTCTTGAGGGGGCAATTTATAGGCACTAAAATTTTAATGAAATGTGCCACATCAGATGTAAAAATACATTAATTATTTCAGTTCAGTCTATTTAATTCATTTATTTTATTTAAATAAATGGGCAAAAATAACTTTTAAGTCAAAAGCCCAATCAACCACCAAGTCATGGCCCAAACGACCATTAAGTCAAAAGTCGAATTGGCTATCAAGTCAAGGGCCTAGTTAGCGGCCTAAGAAGACAACCGAGTCACAAACCCTAGTAGGGTTTTCTTATAAATATAATATCACTCTCTCCTATTCAAGAAATGGAAAAACTCATTCACTCGCAAGGCATTATCAAAATTAAACTCTCAAGCAACCTTTCTAAAGAAGAAGACAAAAAGCTCCTCAAGCATGCACTGTCGACTTTTAGAGATCAAAGAAAACTCATCTTGATTGAGATTAGGCCTCTTAGGCCATCTTGCAAGATCAAATTCATTCAAGTTTATATAAGTCAAATCAATCAATTTGATCGAGATTCAAGCTAGTCGGCTCTCTTTCAAGTACAAATTAAAGATCAAATCAGAGGAATTATTTATTTGTTTATTTTATACAAATATATAGAGATTGTCCCCATATTTCCTAAAGTCTATACAAATTAAATTTGTCCAAATTTTTTGTCTTATTTAAATTGAAAATTTGTGTTTACACATTTTCTTAGGTAAATACTACCGCTAAGACCTCAGTTCCTTATGAATGAGTCGCCTACCTTAGTATTCTCCTACCTTATTTAATAAGAGAAATGAGCTTAACAGAAACCAATATCGCAATCCATCGAGAACGCTAGATATTAAGGTCCTCTCCACTACCCACATACCACTGAGAACCTCAAAGTCACAAAATTTCGAAACCCCAAAATCCTTCACCACACAAAGCTGGGTCTAGAGCCCAACATAGAATTCCAAAGGTCACAATTCAAAAAATAGCATGCTTTATGAATCCAACTAACAAGAGAATAAGGAATTTGAATAAATCTTCAGATTGTTTGCACAAGAAAGCATCGTTAGAAACTTTGAGGTTTCAAAAACTAAGTACCCCATCATCTTTTCTATCGCACACTTTATCCTTCATGGCCAATGAATTTTTCTTTGTCAGAATTATTACCCCATCAGAAGCAATTAATAATCGACTAAATAAAATGACAGATTTCTTGGTATTTTAAAAATGCTTATTACATATGTAGGAATTGTTTGGGCCACGACTTTTATGAACATCTCTCTATCGGACCATGAAGTCAAGCTATCCATCCAACTAGATAATTGCTTAACCACTTTATCTTTGATGAATCCAAAAGGAATTTGTTTTGATCAACCAACTTTTGTAGATAAACCAGATAAAAATTGCATGCTGAAACTCCTTGAAAACCCAAATAACTCACAATCATGTCCCGCCTATATTGAGGAACTCCTTTAGCAAAACAAAAATTAGTCTTTTAGCGGGTTAATTTTTTATCCC
Source organism: Carnegiea gigantea (assembly GCA_029747015.1). Lineage (NCBI taxonomy): Eukaryota > Viridiplantae > Streptophyta > Magnoliopsida > Caryophyllales > Cactaceae > Carnegiea > Carnegiea gigantea. The sequence goes on along the minus strand of JAKOGI010000833.1, from coordinate 143,491 downwards.
AAGCCAGCTCAAAATAATGTAGAACATCCAAAATAGCATTTATTGGCTGCAATTCATCTTTATCGAGAATAACTGAATCATCGAAAAACCACAAATGAGAGATCGGAGGAGAACAGAGGGCCACTTTATATCAAACAAAAGATCCATTCATCACCACTCTATTTAACAATCCTAAAAAGCCTTTTATACAAAATAGGAACATATAAAGCGACAGGGGATCGCCCTGTCTCAACCTTCTTCAAGGTCTAAGAAAAGGACACACATGACTATTAATCACAAGAGGAGGATGCCAACTCTACACATTTTATGACAAGAATGACTTAATCATTACAAAAGCTCATATGCAAGATAACCTTACACAAAAAGGTCCACTTAATTCGATCATACATCTTGGCCATATCTAGTTTAATAGCCTTGCTACTATTAGAATAACTCAGTCATTACAAAAGCTAGTGTGTAAGCTACACTACAAAGACTAATGGGCGTATAATTTGACATGGTGCAAGGTTTATGCTTATTAGGTAATATAACAACATCAGTGTGGCATAACTTAACTTATCAAGAATGGGATAATCCCTCACAATAGCCAACATAGCCAACACCTACCAATAATACTCTAATATTTTAGAAAAAGAAAGAATTAGGACCATCACTGAGTAAACTTCAATGCATCTGATTAAGCACTTCTAACACTTTGTCCTTGGAATACCCTGTGTAAAACACTTAATTCATTTCAATAATAACCTTTGCATTAATACAATAAAGAACCATGCACATATAGGAAGGATACTTGATAGCATACAAGCCTTCAAAGCAGTGCAGCACAATGCTTCAAATGTCTTCAAATTCCTAGTGTCAAATCTCATTTTTATCTTTCAATTCTTTAATAAAATTTGTGGTATTTCACATTTTTGCTCTATTATAAAACCATCACGAATTAAAGTCCGCAAATTTCAAGAAATCCACTTTCACTCTTTGTCCAGAAGACTTCTTCGATGCCATAATATTATCCAAAATAACCATATGTTGTTTTTGCACAACTCGTAAATTTGGGGGCAGATTCCATCTCTTTTAGTTTAGTGTCAACATTTTCATATATAATGGTACCGATTCCATCTACCCAGTGCCTACACACCTCTGATTAAAGGATGAAACTATCCACATAGTTATTTCTGTGATTCCTCTCCCAAGATTTAGAAACACCAAAATAAAATGAGACATTAACTGCCGATATATTTTTAAAGAAGAGCTTTATCCCCCTTCTTTTAGTCTCCCTATGAGCAACCTGAAATTTTAGTAGCATTAGCAGATGGTTCAACTTTAACAAGATACATAACTTGTGCTTCTAGGTATAGGGCCGACCAACTGAGGCAAGCACCAATGCAGTCCTTCTCCACCAAAGCATCCCATCCTCTCCAATTCCACCAAAGCATCCCATCCTCTCCAATTCCACTAGGTGAATTTATTACCACTAAAACCCAAGTCATAGAGATTTGTAAAATGTATTCTAAAACACAAGCAAAACAGCTAGTGGTTTGCGGGCCTCTCTGCTTTTCATGGTTAAAGAAAATTTTATTAATATCATCACCAGAAGCCAAACATAATTAAACTGGGATCCTCAATCATAAAATAGGTACTCCACTTTTGTTGATTGTTTGATTGTACATAGACGCTAGTAACTCTCCAAATCAATCCCCCCTCCTCCCATCTAAGAAGAGCATCAATTTAGTTCTAAGTATAGGACAAAAGTATAGTATCCAAGCCCTTCTTTTAGCACAATGTAGTACCACGTTTCTCCTAACATTCATTAAAACTATAAAGAACTGACCCATAAACACACAATGTAGTATACTAATGCTAGTAGTCCAACAATTGGACCCACAACTCAAACAATCAAGCGCCAAAATGAAAGGCCTTATTGAAATGCTTTGTACACATGAAACTTATAAAGTTGATACTTGATATCTTTCTTTCAAATAGACGATATAGGATCCCCTTACTCACACATTTATACATACAGATAATTGGGCATTAGATGCTCCTCCACTTATAGAATACCATGTCCTCGACGTCGACATCGGATCTCTGCCCTACGCACTATAGGCTTCCAGGGGCATTAGCCCACTATGTCACTGTCACTAGTCTCCATGTCGGCACCACTGAGGCCCCTATTGAACTAGGGGTTTCATGAAGACTGCTTAGTAGGTCCCAACTTAGCCCATGCATTGCAGAAGGGAGTTGGTTTTCATACCAAATGTAACAAATCGACTCAAAATAACACAACATGACCCATTAACATGGGTAATCCAACCATTGTGCCCCAACCTAAACCATCAAGCCCAAAAGTGGGATGCCTTTTTGAAATGCTTTGTGAGCATGGAACTTATAAATTTGATACCTTCTATCAAACTGATAATATGAAACAAAGTCTCCTCACACACATATTCACACGTATAGATGGTAGGACGATACCAATTCCCTATAGAAATTACCCAAGTGACGTCTTGCAACATCCATCTCCATGCAACTAAGCTTCATCTTACACAGAAATGGAACCTTCAATGCCCTTCTTCGTAATGAATTATGAAGATTAAGAACTTGTCGAGGGTCTTCGAAGCTCTCCACGGTTTAAACATTGGAGACTTATAGCATCTACTGGGGTTACAAAGCAACCTCCGCCGATGAGATGTTAAAATTGTCCGCCCTTGTAGCATATTCCACAACCCAAAACCTAAGTTTTCCATCCGTTGCAGGGGTTCCCTGTTTCTTTTAAAAGCTTTGCCCCCATTTGCAAAAACTGAGCCTTCATCTAGCCTCCTCTCTAAGGCCCCAGACACATCATCAAAATTTAGGCAATTAACTTTTCTCTCATTCTTGCTACACCTCAGTTCAAGAACTCGGGGACATTCCTATAAAATCTCCTTCGTCGTATCCTCAGTTTTCTTCTTTACCTGAGAAGCCCTAATCCAAGGGCCATATTGTCACTCATTTTCTTGTACATTCGAAACATAGGCCAAACACCTCTTATGGACATGCCCCAACGCTCTACAAGAATAGCATAAATTAGGTAATTTTACGTATTTGATTTTGATCCAAGCGGGAGCTTCCCCACCTTAATCGTCATCCCCTTACCACAGCTTCATTCATATCACAAACAACCCTTGTCTTCATAGAATTTGATGGAATGACAAGGTCTGTGGAAATGACTTCTAGGAAAGGACTAATTCTGTTCCGAAGTAATTCACCAAAACGTCCACTCTTCTTGTTCAAAGCTTCCGCCTATTGTTTTGTCTTTTCTCTTCATTAAAGTGACAACCATTACGGTATATTAAATAATTGGGATAGATAGTACCCAAAGTTTGATGATTTCCATTAACCATAAGTTGATAAAAGGCTTGCCATATGTACCTTGACTACCGAAGTTATGGATGATAGACGAATTTATGATGAAAATGGCGGTGAAATCTATCGAGAGTCTAAAGTTGACTTCTTTGAGACTAATAGGAACGAGAGGGTACTAACATTGCATAGTGCTCATCACTAGCTTCAACTCTAGTCAAGGAATAATATTAGAGTTCATGAATTCTTATGGCACTAGTTATTCTGGTGACTTTGCAAAAGTATCCAACTAAGCACTGAATTGGCTATACTAGCTAAAAGTTTTAACTTATTGGTAATTGAGAAAAGCATCATGAGAGCACTAGGCAGTATATTAATTAATGACATCAGGGTTATTGTTCATTGATACATTGTTTGGTGTAAACTCACTACCATGGAATTATGAAGAATTGAGGAATAAAGAACATGAATAATAGTTATTTAACTTACTTCGTCAGACATTCTAACTTACTTCATCAGACAAATATTCCTTTTGCCTTGTGTTTTGGGAAAATAGGTTGCTTGTAATTTGGAGATTTAAAACATTTCTCTTTACTTTCATACATATAAATTGTTGTCTCTCTAGTTACTTTTTATTGTCTCATTTGTATTCCAACTGGTCCACCGATAGTACCCAATCATAGGTCAATTCTTGTAAGTCATTTCGTTCGGACTCATTTATGTTCATTAATGGAAGCAAACCAAATTATCTTTGGATTTAAGACAAATTCTCATTTGATTTTTTGTCACTTAATTGCTATTTCTTCATGGGATCATTTAGAGGACACTAGTTCTGGGATAAGCCTATTATTTAGGCGTCTAGCAAGTGTCACAGGCTAACTTTTACACAACCTCCCTACAGTAAATCTTACCTATACTTTATCAATGTTTGCTAGTAAGTCCCCCCCCCCCCCTCAGGTGCTTGATTAGGCTTATGAAAGTTAAGCAACAAAGCAAAGCAAGTAAGCTAAACAAGCTTACAAGAATAATAGGATAAGGTGGCACAAGAGAGTTTGAGATAATGTGTTCTATTATTCAAGGCTTGGACGGTTGTAGCAAATGTCCTCTTACGCTATTTATAGACCTCTACCTCTATAATGGATGGTGATAATTGATGTGATCCTATATTGGTTATTCCTCTTCTATAATATTCTTTACAAAAATCTCTATAAATGTCTAGATGTAATTCTATGTAAGTATCTAAGGCATTTTGCAATTGAGAAATATTCACAAAACCCTAAAAATTCTAGGAGATGATTCTAGAGAAGAAAGATTTGTGACTTCCTCCCCTTCTTAATCAAGCAATGACCTCCTTCCCAGAAGATCCTAGTATTCTTAGATGTGCGATTTGAATGCCAAAATCGTTTGACAGCTCCTAACTCACCTCCTTTCACTCTTAGGAAGTCTATTCATTGAATAAGTAGCTCATGCTTGAGATGTTGATGAGGATGACACACCATACAAATTAGCAGTAAACTTATGATTTTTAGTATATCTCTAGATATCAACAACACGGTTTTCAAAATGTAAAATAAAGTTGAATAGTCAATTCATCTCAGCCACTCCAATCAAGTAACTCACCAAACTAGTGGTGAAAAAAAGATTGAAGCAAAATCAATGGAAAAATTTTGGCTTAAGTATGGAGATGAATACCCTTTCAAAGATTATTTCGTCCACTTTCATGCTTAGGTAGAATGAAGAGCTTCAACCTTTTTCACACATGTGATGACTAATCCTGAGAATTTTGGTCAATTCGTCTTAATGCATGGAATCTTAATTTTATCATCCCATGCATTGTCAAGAACTTATGGCAAGTGCATCTTAATGAAATTCAAAATAAAATTTCACTAAAAGGGGGCATTGGGAGATGGATGCTAATTTGACAAGGAGGAAATGTTGAAGACTGAACAAGCATGTGTATATTACTAGGTTGCGAGATTTAGTAATAACAATAGTGTTATGTTTCAGTTTCTTTGTAATCTAGCAAGAGCATTGGTATAAGCGCTTGGGAGTTTAAGCTAGTTTCTTTGTTTCAAAGTTGTATTACAGAATATATTCTTTGGTGGCACCAACAATTATACCTTGAAATTGAAATTGAGAGGAAGGGCGATGATGATCCTAAGTTAAACTCTATAGGATTATTTTTCTATAGTTTTATGATCATTAGGTGGTTGAATAGTTTGACTAACATTGGGATAGCTCAAAGTACAAGCCTTAATCTAAGGCTCGGAGCAACTATAGGCTTCAAGATATTTGTTGATAAATTAAGAGTACCCTTACATAGATAGAGAAAACCTTGAGCTTTTGAAAACCTCTAGACTAAGACAATAAATCAATTTATTGCCAATCTCCACTTAAACTCGCACATTCTCTCTCTCTCTCGCTCACACACACACACACACACACACACACACACATATATATACATATATAATATATATATATATATATATATATATATATATATATATATATATATATATATATATATTATATAGATATATATATATATATATATATATATATATATATATATATATATATATATATCATATATATATATATATATATATATATATATATATATATATATATATATATATATATTCCACTTCTCTGGATCTTTTCCTTTAATGATGGTTATATGGATTTAAAAACTACCTTTTTGCAGTTTAGGTGGAACTTTTATTCTACTTCTATTTTACCACATGGGGTTGATAGTATAGCATGATAAACTGGGTTGATTTATTTTCTTGAACTTATTTACATCTTATTCGAGGTATATCAATAATTGTTTTTAGAAAAAAGTCAAACCTCTATGAACTTAAACTTTAACAAAATTGAGGTACAAATCTTGCAATGCAAGAGTTTAAGTCAGTTTCTCTTACATCACTAACTAATCACATTTGCAAAATGTGCCATCTATGTTACCAATAAATAAATATATATATATATATATATATATATATATATATATATATATATATATATATATATATATTTCTCTTAGAATCAATTATATTGATACGGTTTTTTTCTTGTTTTTTCTTACGTGAGTGTGTCACGGAGCTCTTAAAAAGAAAACAAAATCTAATATTAATAAATCTAGATCTGACTTATTTGAAAAACAAAACAGAACTCTTAGAATCAAATTCATATCTTTGATAATAACTTCCAAAAATATAATCAGATGTGTCAATTGCCCAGCGACATTAGAATGGTATTTTCAGGGGAAGAAGACAAGCGCTAATAATTTTTGTAGGTAGTTTAATCAAACTAATTGCTCGATCAAAAAAATGAAACTAATTACAACTAGACAGTTAGATCTTCCAAATTAAGCTAAATAAACATTAGCAGAAAAAACTAGACCTGACAAATGGGACATTTGGTTCACGTAAGGGTCAGATTAAGTTTGGGTGGGGTCATGTTTCCGATTAAGTGACATTTCAGGTCATTTTGGTCTTGAGTCAGATGAACTTTGGTTTTGGGTCGATTTCGAATCAATCAATTTTTGGTTCAAAACGCTTGTCTTACAAAAATAAACAACTTTGTAGAAATTTTCAGGTCAGATATGTTCGGTTGGGATTAATTCAAATTTCGGATCCACTTTTAAGTGAGTTTACTTTAAATGTCAGATCGTGTATTGATTTGGATCATTTCATTCACGTTTCAGGTCAGTTTTTTCATGTCTAGAAAAAACTCCCTCAGAGGGCATGATGAGTGACCACCAATGTCAACTGGTTGCATCTTGCCTGCAATAAATGGAGGGGCCACCTTTCATTCCGTGATATATGTACGCAAATGCAATTCGTGGTTGATTGGTGGTCCCTTCCTTAAAAATTGAGCTAAAAGACAATTAATGGAAGAGGAAGGACAGATAGAGGGTGCCACAATATTCAATGATAATTAGGGTAGGATAATTACAGGCTGTTCTTTTTTCACTTACCACATGGGTCGGGTTGAAAGGGGTCCCTATACAGAGGGGCAGCCCCTTTCTCTCTCAATCTATTAGGGATGAACGTCAAGGCATGATAAAGTTTAGTTTGGATTTGAATCAAATCATGTTTGGATCAAATTTGGCTTATTTAGATTTGTATCAGATTATCTTTGGTTTGGATTGCTCCTAATTATATTAATGTTTGAGTCTAATAAACTCTATTTTGTCAAGAAAAGTAATTATGCATGAAAACATGAGTCAACTTGGAATTGAGTTATATTTGATTCTGATCAGTCAAAACTGCACTGCCCATAAAATCTTATTGTATAGATTTTAAGTTTAAGGTTATATATATATGGATCCAAGTCACTCAAGTTGGATAATTGGACTATATCGGAAAATTTCTAAGTAGTTGTGTCTTATTTTCATGTGGACAGTAACTAGTTTAGCTAGTAAAGAATTTAAAAATGACTATCAATGGCCTTATTTAAACTATCTTAATTCATGTTATTTAGTTTTCTTTAATATCATAAATACATGGTATTGTACTTAACAACAACTACAAGGAATTTCCCCAACGTGCTTGTACTTCAAACAAAAAAAAGTTAGCCATGACTTAACATATTCCACAATCATGTCACAACTTGAAAATTAGCTGATATTCATACAAGATACTAAAGTCATATTGTCAAGCGAAGATATTGAAAAAGTGTCGATTTTAGGTCAAAATTGATCGTGCCATATTAAATTTATGTTTTTCTTACATTTATTTTGAATTATCATATCGTGACACACTTTACCAACTTTACTTATTAAGCCGTTCTTTTTCTCTCTTGAGTCGTTAAAATTAGTCGAACAAAATAAATTGTCACCGACAATTTAAGATACTAACATCTTCTTGATTCTATTTATAACAATCTTTTAAATTATCTTAGACTTAATTTATGGGTCCATTATCAATTTTTAAACCCTCGCTTGGGTTCCATGTTAAAGAAGCAGTCTTCCATATTGTTTGATGTGTAATAAGGGTTTCTCTACCACCCATTTTGACACACAAAATTTGTTTTTCCGAATGAGAAAGGGATCATCAAAGGATCCACATTGAACTTGTTTGTGTTTTGTCGCTGATAAATTTCATAGCATGAATTTCTGTGAACTGATTGTGCTTGTTTTAAATAACGTCTTCATACCGCAAGTTATGCATCTGAACGCTCCAACTGCTTTCTAATCCCATTTGACACGCCATACATACAAATAATTTGATATTCAAACTGCCTTAGGCAATTCAAATGCCACAAACAATGAGCATATATCAATAATAACAAATCAAGAAATTACAACAATCGTGTAAACAATACAACCTCAATAATCTCAAACTCCTAACGCCAACTCCTCTAAAAACACAAAAATCTTCCCATCTTTTGTCAAATCTGAACTCACCACATCACCCGAAGAAATGAATCCCAAACAGCGCCAATGGCAAATGCAATAGGAAGAACAAACTGGGATCTGTAAGAACTCAAGGCGGCATTGCTCTTCTCCGGAGCAGCCTTCGGTGGAGGAGGGGGCTTCTCGACCTTGACTGACAACTTCATGCCACTAAAGCAGAACCCTTTGCCACTGATGAAGTAACGGCGCCTGGTCACATTGAGTGGAACCACATCTCTTCCTGCTCCTGTGGTCCAGTTGTGAAGAGGGTGGTCCGAGTTGCAGGTTTCATAGTCTGTTTGGTTCACCTCGAGCACATTCATCTGGTTCCTGTCATACACAAAAACTAGGGAAAAAAAAGGACAGACAGGAAAAGATACATTAATTAACAAGTTAATGAAGAGTCTGATTCAAGGTTAAGATTGTCTTTGCACAAGTCACGTAGCACATGGGAGGCAAGATCTAAGTTTATCTGTGTCTGACTGCCGTAAGAATGAATAAATAAAAGACTAAGAAGTTTGTTAATATGTACAAATAACCAATTTAATTAATTTGCTTTAAGACAGAAGTCACAGAACAGAAACCTCTAGGTCGAGCTTGGACACCCGGGTTTGAATCTGGATGTGTGACTGGGAGGACCGAACAAGAAAAGAAATCTTAAATAATTAATCAATATGATTAACTTTATGTTGCTTCTATTTTTGCAGATAGTAGGCAGTCAACGGTTTTAAATCTAAAGTCCTTAAACGTAGAAGCAACTTCTTAATACAGAGTACACTAGGTGGATTCTAGGACATTGATTTTGAACTTGAACACAAATTTGTGGTAATCACAAAGCTGGAAAGTAAAGGTGGGGGATGGAGCCAACAAGCCAGGCTGCCTTCCCACTACTTTCACCAAATCTTGACCTGAAAGTCACAACGGATGAACCCTTTAGACACCCCCCCCCCCCCAACACACACATGGGCCAACATGTATGACTAACACAAATTTGCCCTAAAAAATATCTGATCATGAGGTGGATGGATTGAGGTACCCATTTTTCTAAAGATTTCAAATTTCCTAGTTCCCTTCCTTGGGTGCCTCATAGAAGCCCATGATTTGTTATGTTCATTTTGGCATCTAAATTGAACGCCATTGTTACCTCACTGAAGCAGGCATTTCAGGGCTTTCACGCAAACCTGGAGCAAAAAAATGTCGCTAGCATAGGGTGGACTCTCCATTTCCACATCTTACACTGAGATGAATATACACATGATCGCAATGAAACAGATACACACCAAGTGATGCTATTATGTATGATCTAAGTGAATTGGCCTTCAATATGGGTATCGGACAAAACACTGGTACACATCCAAATTAGATTGCCAATTTTTCTTATAGTAAAAAATAGAGCGATCATTGGTGACACCTGCGTAGATGGTCTGTCAAGTGTCAATCACGGGCACTTATAGGTCAAATGAAGAGTCCTTGCGCTACAGGTCCCAAAGTCTCAAATCTCAATTGAAGGCCTATCTTTACCATGAAATGCGCACACTAATATGTGGAATCTCTCTCCTTATAGGCTAGCTCTTGAAAACAAAAATACTAAGGATTTTGGCTTGCCTCATTGATCAAACCGGTTTGCATTGACGAATATTTATTCCACACCAAACTGTCTCATGCTACATGTTCGTGACATATACCAGCCTATCTTGAAAATCATAACCATTCAGAACTCAGAAGCCTAGAAAATTACTAATCCCACCAGATCAACCTTAGCGATCCTACCAGAAGTCACAAGACACAAAGGTTATCTATGAAGATAAATGGGAACCTCAGTACAAGAAAACAAATCTACATTCTAGTATTGATTCCACAAAGGGGAAAAAGAAAGGAAAGAAAGACATTCGATAGTGATTAGGAGATATCTTCCAGCTTCATGATTTAGGAGATTGTTCCTAAACATGAAGCCATAGGTGCGATTCCTATTTGCACTTGCACATATGCCTCCTTCGAAATTAACAAGCAACAACAATCACCACTACCCAGTTACAAACATCAAAGTGGGATTTGGAGAAGCACATTGTACAAAGCATTGCTATTGCACTGAAAAAAGTTGCTTCAACATACCCAAGGAAAAGTTCTTGGAAGTGATTTCAGAATGATCTGAAAGAAAGCAAGTTGAAGACAACTTGAAAAAAGTAGCATCCCTTGAAATGCAACCCCTCAACTTCCAAAAGAAAGAAAAAAAGAAGCTATTCCCCCAGATGTTGCTTCATCTACATATTCCATTCAAATAGTAAGCCACAAATCCAGCAGGAAATGAAGCAAGAGCTCGTGAAAGCATTCCGAAAACTTAATCAACACCTTAACTGACAACCTTAATTTGGCAAGAAATCCTGAAGGCAATCAGAATTATACTAGAACCACTCTCAAACCCACACAAAACCAGAAACAAGCAAAATTAACTACTAAAAAAAGGTACAACCTACAAGATCCGAGCTAAATTCTCAACCTCCCAGCTTACTAAAACAACACAAAATACAGATCCAAACAGACACCCAGATAAGAAAACATCTTTATATCAGCAGATTGGCAGCTAATATTATCTCAATCAAACTCAGAGCTGAATGAACCCTCAAACTAACCCAACGAGCATCCACAATGGGAGTTAGCACTGAGAACCCATCACCAGATCTGGAGTTAAAACTCTGTCCAGACAGAGAAACTAGAGAGAGAGAGAGAGAGACAGAGAGAGAGACAGAGACAGAGAGAGATTACATACAGAGCCAGTCGCCAAAGTAGAAGTGCTGCTTGCTAGCCCAAACAGTGTAGTTAACACCGGCATTCCAACCCATATTGCCACCCACAATGAGCCGACGCCCCGAAACTTGAGGCACCGTCACAGCCATGGCAAACACCAGCACCACCGCCAAAGCCGGCGACCTCATTGCTACTCTCCGTAACCCCATAATAATAACTTAGCTTTCCTTCTCTTCCCCTGTTTTCAGGCTTCAAGTTTAGCTATAGAGTAAGTAGGTATTTATATTTGGAAATGTCAGAGAGAGAGAGAGAGAGAGAGAGAGAGAGAGAGAGACCAACTGTGAACCGCGGAATCCGGCTGGCTATTGGGGGCAGGTCATGTTCAGCGTTTGATAGATTTCTTTTTTTTTGGGGGGGGGGGGGGGGGGCGCTAATTTTGTGTTCTTGAGATCTACCCAAACGGAGAAATTTTTGTTTTCACTTTGTATCGTATGTGATTATGATACAGGAAAAAGCCTTCATCCATTTGCACAAAATCTGACAATCTGACAGTGAGGTTCAACTCTGTAATCATTAGCTGGCTTTTCATGTTCGTTAACGACCGTTATTAACCTGCTTCATTCCACCCCTTTTCGTAGCTTTGAAAAGTTTGGAGAAATTCTCCCAATCACATGTGGTATATTAAAAGAAGGCTGGTCACTAAATACTAATTATTATCTACATTTTGAAGTATTGTGGGAGTTTATTCTAATATAGTATAAATTACAATACATACGAATAATTGTTACATATGTTAATAACTACATCGAATATTACTTTCAAATCAATTATAATGTATAACTTTTCAACTATTCTATTTACACAGATAAAACTGATGTAACTGTATACCGACGTTATATCAATAATTTACTTTTTTTTTTATCAAAACGTAATAATTTTCCATCAAAAATTAATAACCATAGCAACCCGACGTTCCAGAACTCCATATTATCACTAACATCCTTCTTGTGTGGGCATAATTGATGATTCCGACAAATTGAGACGGCAAAAATGAGGGTGGTAAGCAAAATTCAGCATGTATGCACAACTTTTCAACTATACCATACTTTCTTTCTTTAAAAAAACAAAAAACATAAAATGAAAAACACTACTAATTAACATCATCATCACTCCATACCCCGTGCTCTATTTCCTTGGTCGTGATTCTCTTGTTGGCGAGCCTCAAAGCAACCACCAGGTCCACCACAGGACTAGTTGGTGGCCGTCAGACCCGATTTGGGGTTAGTTGGCCACTTCTAAGCCTAGTGTTAGTCAATTTGAATCCCGATTTCGTTGAACCTTTGAATGCTCCCCACGTGACAATACCCGAATGAAATTGTTGCATGAGTTTTTGGTCACCAGAGCACTGTCATAGCCATGAACTAGTATTCAAGAACTCCGGAGGCTTAGTAATGATGGTTGCATATCGGTGAGAATTGGAGAGAGAGAGAGTGCAGTGTGGGCAATAATTCTTCTATACATATCTATTTACGATGCTAGATACACCACCTAAAAAGATCTATTACACAATAGAAAAGATTCATAATTCGAAATATTGAAAGGCTCATCAATTAAAGTTAAAGATTCATAAAAAACAATAGAAGACCATTATTTGATACTTAACGTATGTTTAATATACCTTTCCTATTATGTGATGCACTTTTTCCAGGAGGTATACCTAACATTATACATAGGTATGTATGGTAGAATTTTCCATGGGGAACTACATTAAAGGATTGAGGAGAGATAGGGGAAGGTTTCCTCATTAGGTAATTATTCAATATGAAAAGAATTAAAAGAAGAGCTGGTGCACATTCAAGGGCACACTCGTTGGTGTAATTAGAATTTTGCATAACTTTTGCTTGTGACTCTTGCATAATGACGACATATTGAACATAAAAGAGGACGTATTCAATATTAAAAAGAACATATTTGAATATAATCCAAGTCACTCACATATGTTATTCATTGTGTTCGTACGTATTCAAGAATACTTTGTATGACAAGTAGATCTATCTTCTTCCCATGAACATGAATACTATGTGATGCATTTTAATTGGTAAAGTGTAAACTAGTCTGGCACCCTCACATTTCTATTGTAACTTTTATAAAAAAATTGATAATCAATAGTCTTTGAAAAGGCAATACCTGTATTACTACAAGTCCAAAGCATCTATTAGTTAGCTCCAACCATAAAATTTTTGATTTGACAATAACAATTTGAAATTGAAAACTATTTTTTTCCTTAGTTTAGCACTTATTCTACGCAAAAAGTTCCAAAACAAGTTACAAGCCATTTAAGTTAATTAAAGATGCTTATTTCAAAACACTAGCAGATTTTAACTATGCTATGACCATGTCCACCAAAATATATTATCAAATTTTCACATCATTGAATGTGATTTTACATTCACTTACCAACATTATTGTGATCAACTATTGTTACATTCAATATAGCACTTTTTCCCCTAGGATTTATTGTTTACCTGATGTTAAGATAGGAATATATGTGAAGTTGTTTCCCCCTAAGTAGAAATAAAAGAGATCCACATATAGCAGCTTTTTAGTTTTTTTAACTTCACCTAATTTCTTTTTTCTTCTTATTTTTTTTGGGTGTTTGCTTCACCTGATCCCAATTAGATTTGAAATAAAATTTCACTTAAATTGGCAATGAGTATGACACCATCTCACATACCTTTATCGAGGACATAGGTATGTGCAACACACACACACCAAAATATGTGCGTTTTAAACCTTTCATACTGCCTGATTTTTTTTTCTTTAGGCGTTTACTATCAGAGGGACTCGAACCCATATGAGTTGTGGGCCCATCATATGTCCTAATCACTTGCGCCAACAATGTGTTGTTGTACTATATTACTGTCTTTATCGTGTTGCCGTGTGCATAAACTCAACACTTCTAAGCAAAACACATTTTCCATCAAAATCAAGCCTTGATGATTGGTGAGGAATCAACCTATTGTGGATTCATGCTTCATCATTATTTATTTTAAAAAAAATACAACATTACAATTTTAAAAAAAAATTTTGGTGATATTTGCTATTTCCATGATAATATGTAGTATTTTATGAGTGATTAATTAAATTTTTTTATATAATGAGTCACATTTGAAGTCAACCCTTTAAAAAGTTCTCATAGCCACTCCCAAATAGGAAGTATTTTATGAGTGACTAATTAAATACTAGGTTTAAAAGTGACTTTATTTGAATGATAAAATTCAAACCAAATAATTCACCTCACATTAAAAAAAAATCAGCATCACATTTTTAAGTGACTGTTACTAATTATTGATTTAAATGGGACTTAACTTCATGCTCATAGTCATCATAATAACTTCTTATTTTCCTGAAACATTCAATGAAAAAAATATGAAAAACTTCTATTATAAATGTTTCATTAGAATAGTTGAATTGTCACCAAGAAAGTTCAAACCAAAAAGTGTGTCAATATTACAAAGCAAGTGCACGGAATTCAATACAACATCAAAACCAAGGCCGTTAATGACATGCACTCACGCAACTACGATGGCTAAATGACAACAATTTTCTACATCCCACAAAAATTAAAACGTAGATCCCAACATCCATATGCGTAGCCCCGAAGTGTATACCTACCAAAAGCCCATCTCACGGTTTTCAAACCATGAGACCATCCTATACTAGAATTTGCCTAAATTGTGTATAGACCGCTAGGGACCCATTTAAGTTTAAAATGGTTAGTTAATCTTAGCAATTAGCTTGTCGAAAGAGCATTGAAAATGATAAGGATATTAACTTTGGCAGCGATACAAAACTATTAGTTTGTGTACTGTGATCTTGGGTGCTTGTTGGTTTATGAATTATGAGAAGCGGTTATAGTGGTTGTCACTGTAAGATAGCCATCACAATTGGAAAAATCAAGAGTGTACATTTGTCTTATATTTATCTTAACCATTCATTTTATTTTTATTTTAAAATAATAAAAAATATATTATAAAAATTATAAAATACATCTAAATATTGAGAAAAATAATTTTCCTCCATCTCTCGCTGATCATTACTGCTGCCGGTGGCAAGCTTCGCCGACGATGATGGAAGTTTCAGCGAGTTGCCTTCCGCTCATCCATTTCTCTAACTATGTACCTCGCCTCCTCCTCATATGTTTCTCCTAGCTCCTCGCCTGCTTGCTCAGATTTGTCTCCCTTATCTCGATCAATGTCACGTCATCCATCTCTTTGGATGCCATTATTAATGTGAAGCTCCATTTGCATTCGTAGAAATTTGAGTGATGTCCCCCATCTCTCTATGTCGTGTTTCTGTCACCCTGTCCCTCATATCCAGTTACGTGCATCTCTCTCCCATGGCTAGCCAGTGTTGGTGATTGTACCGATGACAAAGTTTGCAGGCTGTAATGTTGACGGCAGCTGTATCGCATTCTAGGGTTTTGTAGGGCTACATTGTATTTGTTTTTTAATTTCAATAATGGACCAACGTATTTATGGTCAGCGACTTGCCCTAGTGTAATAAAACACCTCGTAGCCTTGTAGTCAGTGCATTTTTTCTGCTTCGGTGGGCCTGAGTTCGAATCCAAAGTGTTTTGGTTTTGGAAATATCCTTCCATTTTTTTTCGGCAATATCAATTTCCTTTTCCCATATTTGATATTGTTTAGGTTTTGGAAACAAAATTTGTCACCTAATGGAACAAGTTTGTAAAACTATTACAAAATAATATTTTATTTATTTATTTGATTTTCCCTTTTTTAAGTTACAATGTTGGAAGCCCTAACTCTCCTATTCTATAAATTCCTTTCCTAATCAATGATTAGTCATAATCTCTTTCATAAAGTCACTCAACGTCGTCTCCTACTCAACACATATTCAATAAAATCACTAAACACTCTTCTCATCAAACTTTTGGAATTGGTACGCTAACATTCAATTCCTTACTTGAATTTGCTTTAGGTGTTTTGATTTTAGTTATTGCAATTTTATTTTCTCGAATGTAATTAGTAGGTTGAAATTGTTTCTTGTCATGCTTTAAGTACATTGATAATATGTGAAATTCATAGCCTTTTTTTTTCCTTGTTTTTTGGTTGCAGCATTGTTGGTTTGAAAGAGCTTTGTATAGAATTACATTATATGGTTATTTGAATGATGAAATAATATGGAAATATTTGCATCAGATTTTTTTTGGCATTGCAAAATAACTACTATAATAGAACAACAACACTGTTGATGATTATAGCTATTGCAATTTTATTTTCTCAAATGTAATTAGTATGTTGAAATTATTTTGTTGTTGTGGTTTAATTATATTTATAATACGTCAAATTCATAGCCTTGTTTTCTTTTTCGGTTGCAACCTTCTTAGTTTTAAATAAAATTATACTTATATAGTTTTTTCGGTTAATGAAATAATATAGAAACATTTGCATCACAAATATCTTTTATTGACATTAGTAGCAAAACCAATGATATAATAGATCCATAACATTTTTGTAATTTTATGCATCGTTATAATAAAGTGTTAATAATTTTTTGAAGAAATTCAATTGTTTGTTATAATCATTACTTTATCAAATCTAATTAGTAGCCATTAAATGTTTGCATTTTGAATTTGTTTTGTCATGCGGTACGTGTGGTTGTGGACTATAAAGGGAGTAGTTAACATTTGGAAGGGTTAAACGATAAAAGTGAAAAACACGATGACAATACTGTCCTTGAATTTTGGGGTTACAGTAAATGAGGATTTAGATGATGAAAAATTTGTGGGCATCATTTGGAAAAAAGCTTCAAGATTTTACCATGAGAGATATGAGAAAATTGATATTCAAATATTTGGGGTTATGTGATGAATTTTGTATAATAAATGCAAAATCAAAAGGCTTCAGAGTTCGTAAAAAACAGTATGCTAGAGCAGAACAGATGGTCATCCAACTTCTCAAATATTCAAACGTTCTATAGAAGGTATTTGTCTTCAAAAGTATCTGGAAAACCTTGATAGGGAAAAGAAGCCAAAAGAGTTATTGAGATTTATGTGCCTAGTTGAAATTCAATTCAAATGGATCAAAGATGCAAATCATTGTATTGTGACAAGATTTGTCACTAAACATACACATCCCCTTGTAAAACCGCATCATACAACGTACTTCAAGTTGGCTATTACGTTGTAATTAATTTTTAATATTTTGTTTCCTTATTTCGGATATCATATTCTTAAAGCGTGCTGTTGTTAATATTTTTTTAAACAAAAAAGTAGATCTCATCGAGAAACTTCAGAGGAGTTTTACAAGGAGATGGAATAAATATATGATACTGGTATTCCTCCACATAATATAATATGGTCTATGGTGAATCGAGTTGGAGGTCTTGAAGAACTTCCTTACTCAAAACATGACATGAAATATCATCTCTATAAGCATAGAAATACGCAAACTAAAGATGGTGATGCAGATGCTCTTTTGGCATATTTACGGGGAAAGAAAGAAGTTGATCCTACATATTTTTTAAGATATACTGAGGATGAGGACGGGAGGTTAAAGAACTCATTTTGGTGCAATAAAAAGTTACACATAGATTATAAAGCTTTTGGGAATGTTCTTGCATTTGACACCACCTACAAATGTACTGTATATAATAAACCACTTGTGGTACTTGCTGGTATCAACCCAACCATAATAGAGAGGCAGTCATGTTAGGTGTGCTCTAGTAGTCCTTCAGAAGGAATCTTCTTTTATTTGAGTTTTGGAGCAGTAGTTGAAGTAGGAGATGGACAAAAGCTTGAGATAATTGTGACAGATAGTGATAAGGCAATGGCTAGTTCAATTAAGGTCGTATTTCTGAAAGTACGATATAGATTTTGTTGTTTGGCATCCAGTGAAAAATGTGCAGTCAAATGGGGGGCATCTTGAACATTTTGAAGTTGGTTAGCAAGAACTTGTGTTTCATCATGGTGTTCACAAAAAAGTAAGCAATTGAATTGTACAATGGTAAGGAAAATCGGGAAGAAGCATATCTACGAGGATATTTCTTTGCAGGTATCAAAATAATTATCTAAACTTATTAGCTTGTGAAATATATGTTTGAAGAATTGCCTTAATATATATATATTTTTTCACTATTGCATGAATGAGGAGCACACAAAGAGTTGGAGGGTATGCATAGAACAATAAAATGGGGATCGATCCATTGATAACATTGTTTAGACTTAATCAACTGCACGAACAAGTAATCACAAAACAAAGAAGAGGAGATGGATGTAATGATCACATAACAGTTCATACTTTTCCTGTTATAGATGGAGTACTTTGCAACTTCAAGCCATATGCTACAAATGTTTATATGACAAATTGCTATTACATTCTTTGCAAAGAGATGTGCTTTGGGTCATTTTATGTTTTGAAAGGTGCAAAACAAAATATATGGTCCCAATTAACCTATTTTGTATTGGTTCCTAGCCATTCAACATAAAGAAATTTGGTACATAGTGATTAGGCCTGATGCATATAAAATGATGCATTATTGTTACATGAAGCTAGAATCTGTAGGTTTTCCTTGCCTTCACATGTTTGTAGTTATAAAATATACAAATATGAAGGAAATTTCAAGTGGTGGCATTCTTCGGTGGTGGACTATTGGCGGCTAAGGAACACATTCAGCTTGATGAAGACAATATTGTACATGAAGAGGATTACTTATTTAATAGAAATAACAGAATAATGAATTCGAAAGTTATGATTTCGATAAGGGCACCAAAGGGCAAAGTCCTTGAACTTGGAGCAAATGTTATGATATAGATCATACAAGATGCACTTGTCCTAAAAATGCCAATAGTAAGTTTGTTGGGGAAAAACAACCATTGAAAGATCTGATCTTGAATGAAGTTTGTAGTATAAGCCCTCAATGTTCACCGGCTAACTCTGCAGACGATATTGGCTACAACAACACAAAATTTAGTTTGTGAAAAACTAATGAGTGTCATGCCTAATTTCCATATCGATGTGAAATATCACACTGATATAATATTTAGATGTTTATCAAATTTATTCAAAATAAAACTTAGTATCAAATAATGGCCTTATTGAATATGCAGGTTGTATATAGCGAAGAAGTTAAAAACCCTATATATATCCTAAAAGTGCTGATTCGCTTCCAAAGGAAGATTGGTGATTATTATTATATTCTTATTTTCAGTTGTAATCGAATTATCTATGCATCTTTGTTGATTTGATGAGGAAACTTAGAATGTAGCTTACATTTTGCTTTCATGCTTTCAATTATATAAGATCTTTCTTTTTAAAATAGGTTGATTGTGAATTTAAATCTCAATTTGATCATTCATTTTACATACTGATCGCTTTCATCCTCGACTTTACATGATTGAACTTTTGAACCATCGTGTATTTGGTTTCTTTTCATTATTGACACTTGAAAATTAAAAATGGGCACATCTTTAAATAACCGACACAATCGAGCGTGCTTTTCAAAAAACTTTGATGCTTTCACTAACTTTATTAAAATGACATTAGCATTAAACGATGTTTGGTGAGTAAATATCATTAGCAATAAATACCATTAACAATTAGTATTCAATATAAACAAATTGCTAAAACTATGTATATCAAATTTCTCTCTCCATCTGACGAGGGAATATAAATCTTTATACACAAATGAATTAGTGATATTATATGATTTGAGGGAGGGTAACATAATTAGGAATCACATACGCTTTCATTTACATACCTTCTTGATATGATTAGTGTCATTGGGAATCTCAAGAGCATTAAAGTGATGAATGTGCTTCTTTGAAGATGTTTTTTCAACTTTATCATCCACAAATGACATAATTACCTGAATAGATATTTTCATAAATTTTATAATCCTTAAAATAACTATTTACACAACAAATTAGTGAAAAAATTATAAAGCTCACACCTCTAACAGAACGGGCATGTATAGCCTATTCTTTAATCATTCTTTCTATGCTCTTAAGTGTAAATCGTATAAATATGCATCAATTTCCTTTTGAATAAAAATAATGTGTTAATTGGCAAACATAAAAAAAAGTAAAAGTTGTATTATAATTTTTCAAATAATCGATTTCCTTATGCATACGCATAAAATCATAGTTTTACACATGTACGTACCCAATTTGATAGCCATTTGTTCAGGAAAAAACATAAAAGTGAAAAATGTTGAAAAATGGTGTCCTTGAAACATCCTCATAAACCGCCTCCTCCTTGTTTATCCATTTAAACAACTTGTTACATAGTGTTGTTTCTTTTGGAGTCAAAAAATGCAAATAGTCTTTGCATAAATCAACTACCCCATGGGAGACAACATCATTCAATTCACATTAAATATCTTGCATCCACATTTATAACCTACGAAGAAAAAAGAAAAAATATACTTACACCCAAACTAGAAGGGGAAAACATTCACAATAACAAAAGAATATACCTAATCTACCACACCATTTTTGTTGACTTCATTATTGCCAATAATACTTTGTGAGACGCTCATATCATTTAAACAAGCTAATAGGATTCAAAACCTATAAAAAATGAGAAAACATATTATAATAACATTATTTCACAATTTTTATTATATGATTCAAACTAGAGGAAAAAAAACAGATTGATTGTTCAAGACTTAACATTGTACGGTCACTCCCAAATGACAAGTGTTTTGGAAGAAACTTACTTAAGTGGTCGATTAATCATGTGAGCTGATGTGTATCCCTTTTGAAGACCTACACCAAGGTTGATCCTGGGTATTTTTTCTGAGGAAGGCCCTCCGATGCTCAAGTCAGTGTTAGGAAGAATTATGGAAGTAGATAGAGAGAAAAGAGCATAGAGAAATAGATAGTGTACTGTTTTGGGAGAGTGTTTAGTGAGGTAGTTAAGTTATGAATAGTAAAAGTTCCCAAAATGGGAAATGTTGGGGTATTTATTGCCTTAGGGTTGGCACCCAAAGGCAGGATGATAATTTCCCCATTTAGGGGGTCAAATTATCATTATACCTGCCCGACATCCTTCTACCTTCCTTACAGCCAACACTGACCTTCTATAGATAGCCAATACTCTCGAGATTGGGGTAGAGGCCAATGGCAACTAACTTGCTTGCTGTTATCTACAAGAAGTGAGTGCTAATGCCCTGGTTGGTTGTTAAGGCATGGAGAGTTCAGATTCTTCACCATCCCCTGTAAGGGGTGAAAGAGGTACTTGCCGAAATGGAAAGAGATGAACCTCCCTATGGAGAGAGATCATCCCCTTGAATGAAGAATCGAGTGTCACCCCAGAATAGAGATGACACCTTCCTAAGGTAAAGGACAAGGTTGCTCCTTAGGTGGAGATGAGGTCCCCATCTGCTGATCGAACAAGGCTCCTTCCTTAGGAGAAGATAAGTCCTCCTTCGTTTATAAAGGAGTTCACTTTGACTTCATGGTCTTAATGTCATGTTAACAACGGTTACTCATTCATCACTGATGAGTTGGAGCACTTTGGCATCTTTAACTATAGTCTTATTTGCTTGCATCGGGCATTTGTGCCCACTTTTGATGTGTGTACGAGTCACGTCGCGTTATCTTCAGTGTTGGTTTTGCTTGTTTCCATCGTGTACTTGAAGCTTCCATTATCAATAAAACATTGATCTTCATCAATTTGACTTTGCGTAAATTTTCAATGCATCATAATTCACAAGCCCTTGATGTAGGCCTGCCAATTTCACCCGACCCCGATAGATATTCGATTCACCCGACCCGAAAAATCGGGTGAAAACCCAACTAAACGGGTGAATTAAACGGGTGATGGATAATCGGGTGATGGATCGGGTTGGATTCGGGTGACAGTCCATCCGATCCGCCACCCGACCCGTCACCCGATATATATATATATATATATATATATATATTATATATATATATATATATATATATATATATATATATATATAGGTATGTATGTATGTATATATATATGTATGTATATGTATATATATATGTATGTATATGTATATGTATATATATGTATGTATATGTATATGTGTACATATATATAGACATGTATATATATATATGTATATATATGTGTATATATATATATGTGTGTGTGTGTGTGTGTATATATATATATAAAACTTATGTTTGGTATCTTTATCATTTGTAGTAATTGTTATGTTTACGATTAGGGCATGTGGTTTCCGTTAGTTATTGTTTTGTATATTTTAAATTTTTCAGGTTTTTGAACCTTATTTGAGCGATAAATGAATAAAATGAGATAGAATGCGTTTCATCTGTTTCACCCGTTTACCACCCGCTTCATCCGCGGATGGTGGGTGGATTGGATGCAGGTGAGCGGATGAGTGGATGACGGGTGGATCGGGTGGAGTGGATGGATGCGGGTGGAGCATCACCCGCTCCAAATCCGACCCGTTGCCAGGCCTACCTTGATGTGTTCACTTTTCATTATTGATTCTGGGATTTCTTTTCATAATCTGACCTAAGGGTGTTATGCGAAGATATTCTCACGCTGCCCACTATCATATACCTAATGGATAAGCCGATTTTTTTGGGTTTTGAATAGAGGAAGGTCGAATAGGAGAAGGTTCACCTCTCCATTCGGTTGGCCCAAACGGGGGAAGGATCTCCTCCCCATTTGGCTGACCGAATAGAAGAAGTCCCTTTTTCGTTGGGCTGATTGAATGGAGACGTGCCATCCCTCTCCATTCAACTAATCGAATGGGAAAGGAATACTTCTCTATTCAGCTAATCGAATGGAATAAGAGTTACCTCTCATTCGATTGAAAGGATCTATAGGACAGAGCATGACAGTAGTCTTCTGGCGAGCAAAAGATATGTTCCAGTTCAATTAATAAGATAATCAAGAGATCTATTTCCTACCTAATTGGGCTAAATCGAATAAATAGCTCTACACAACTGAATCGAAGAAGTTGATGCAGCTCGATCGAAGACTTTTCGACTTAACGTTGTCATGACCGAATCAGATAGGTCACTGCGGCTGAAATGAAGTCTCTCAGACTCAAAATTGCCATGGCCAAATTGGAGAGGTCGCCACGGCCGACTCGAAGACTCTCTCACTTGGCTTCATCATGGTCAAATGGGAGAGGTCGCTGCAGCTGAATCAAAGACTTCCTGACTTATCTTCATTATGGCCGAATCGCAGAGGTCGTCGTGACTGAATCGAAGACTCTCCGTCTTAGCCTCGTTATGGCTAAATAAGAGAGATCATCATAGTCGAATCAAAGATTTTCTAACTCGACTTCCTCATAGTCGAATGAGAGAGATCATCGTGGTCTCGAAGAGGCAGCTACGGCTGAACCAAAGTCTCTCTGACTCGACCTCATCATTGCTGAATTAGAGAGGTCACAGCGGCCAAATTAAAGATGTTGTCGCGGCTGAATCAAAGACTTTCCGACTTGACTTCATTATGGCCGAATCAGAGAGACGGTGCGATTAAATCGGAGAGGTCGTCATGTCCAAATGGGAGACTCACTAACTCGGCCTTGCCGCGGCTGAATCGAAGATGTTGCCAAGGCCGAATCAAAGGTTCTCTGACTTGGCCTCATCATCCCTGAATCGAAGACATCACTACACCTGAATCGAAGACTTTTCGACTCGCTTCATGATGGTCGAATGGAAGAGATCGCATGGCTGAATCAAAGAGGTCTCCACGGCCGAATTAAAGACTTTCCAGCACGGCTTCATCAAAGTTGAATTGGAGGTTTCACCTCAGATAACTCGAAGACTCTCCGACTTAGCCTCGTCATGGCCGAATCGAAGAGGTTTTCGCAGCCAACTTGAAGACCTTCCGACTCGGCTTAATCATGCCTGAATAAGAGTTGCGCTGCAGTCGAATCGGAGAGGTCGTCATGGCTGAATGGAAGACTCGCTAACTCGGCCTTGTAGCAGTCGAATTAAAGACATCACCACGGCCGAATCAAAGACTCTGTGACTTAGCCTCATCATGTTCGAATCAAAGATATTGCCACATCTGAATTGAAGACTTGTCGAATTGACTTCATCATAGTCGAATCGGAGAGATTGCCGTGGCCGAATCGAAGAGTTCGCCACAAGACTTTCCAACGCGACTTAATCATGGCCGAATTGGAGATGTCACCGCAGACAACTCGAAGACTCTCAGACTTGGCCTCATTATAATCGAATCGAAGAGATCACCACGGGCAAATCGGAGAGGCACCATGGCAGAATTGGAGAAGGCCTGCTCTCCTCCTTGTTACGGCCAAACAGAGAAAC
Source organism: Carnegiea gigantea (assembly GCA_029747015.1). Taxonomy (NCBI): domain Eukaryota; kingdom Viridiplantae; phylum Streptophyta; class Magnoliopsida; order Caryophyllales; family Cactaceae; genus Carnegiea; species Carnegiea gigantea. The sequence continues at coordinate 118,691 of JAKOGI010000833.1, read as the reverse complement.
TGAATGGGTAGCCCTTTGCAGCTCATCCTTGCCGAATGGAAGAGTCAAGCGGAATACTCATTTTCTCATGGCTCATCTGGAGGCCATTCATCTTACGGCCAGACATATAATTTTTCCTAAAGGTTGTTTACAATTGAGTATATGGAAGATGACAATAGAGAATATGGAACCCAAGTTCTATGCCTTCTCTATTGTGCACTCTCTTCTCTAGACTTTTAGATATTTCTCAAACTTGTTGCTTTCTTTCTTTGCTTAGTTCGCATGTGAGATCATATGTAATGACACTTTATTTTGCTTAACGTGCATGGTTACTTCGTGTGCTTGGTCAAACACTCAGTGGTGTACCTCTATGTTTCTTGTTTGTAGAATATGCTCTTGCCTTAGTTGTTTGCTTAGCAAATCGACCTAATGATCCAAAGGCTTCTTAGCCCCTTGGGGCTAAAGGGGCATTGCCCTTATCATCATGGAGGGGGTCTTGACAGCCTAAGCGTGTCTTAGCTATATACCCACTCGTTAGCCCCTAGGGGCTAAAGGTGTAGTGGGGTAAAAGATTAAGTTACATTTATATGATGAGTTCGGGCATCAACTGAACAAGTTGATTCTTGCATCAGCGTATCTTATACAGCCATAAGCGCATGGTGCCGTTGTAGTAATCAAGGTGGAGCCCACAGAGACTAGGTTGATCTATTGGGCTATATTCCCTCAAGATATGCTAGGCGAATTCAAATTTAAGAATGAAATTTAACTGACCTACTATCTAATCTAATGGATAAATAATAACTGAAATTAAGTAAAATAAGCAATCACCTGATCTACGTATCAATCAAGCATTTCTTCCTTCATTGGTTGCTTTTAAACCGATAATCGAAGTATCACAGTCCTCTTTCAAGGTGAAGTGAAATACTTTAATCTAACCAATTACCATTTCTCAAGGGCTCTTGATTAGTTTAGGTTCATTAAGCATGCGATTATCAAATCTGTGGTTTCTCAATTGGTAATTCTTTCTCAAGACATCACTCAATCAATTCAAATCCTAGGATTCCAGTATTAGAGATATCACCTTTTAGTCCTTCATCCAAATGCCCACAACATGCAAGAAAGTGATCAAGTTTCTCACAAGATAATGAACTTCTAGAATTCGATAAAACAATCCAACAGTTCCGAAAGTATCAAATGATATCAACACAAGATCAAGAAACTAACAAATGTTTGCATAAATCCAAAATCGAACAACAAAGATAATCAAAATTACAAAACATGAATCTAAATTTAGAAAAGAAAAGAGAAGAAAAAAGAATAAAAATGCTTAGCCAAGATCACGCTTAAACTGTCATGCAAACTCGGGATGGAATCCTTGCAAAATCTTCACCTCAACTCTATCTATCTCTCTCTCTTTATCTAATCTAATTCTAATCTAAAAAGAAACTTGAAGAAAGGAAATGAAATGATAGGATGTGTGGAAATGAGGATGAGAGACACCCTTTTTATAGAAAAATTCCTGGAAGCCGAAAAGGCATGCATAATAATGGAATTAAAATTGCCAGAAAGTTAAAAAGTTGCGAGAAAACAAAAGGCCTTGCAGGAAATGAAGACACCACGAACCATGGCCTTCACCACGGACAGACCGTGGTTAGCTCTGGCTCGACATTCTTTTGTTCTGTCTCCCTTCCACGGGTATAGCAACTTAGGGTATCTGTGGAAAGTCGAAATTATACTCATTTATGGGTCAAATCTAGGACAAAAAGTCCAAAATCCTGTAAAATACAAAAAAATCATAACCGAGCATAAAACCAAAGAAGAGTATAAATTATCACATAAAGTATATAATTTTCCCTAAAACTGCAACAAAATGACCCTAAAATGATATACACTTTAAGCACTTATTAGTATCGTTCAACCAAACCTATTGCGTTTAGTTAAACCCTTGCCTTAAGAGAGTGGGACAAGTTCATTTGCAAGCCGGTGTCCTATCGTTTCCGTTGTCTACCATGACATTCATAGAATAAGTTCAGGCACCAGCAGATGAACTGATCCTTGCATTAGTGTATCATTTAACCATATTATTGCGCTTGGTTAGAACCATTCCTTAAGGGGGTAGGACGCGTCCGATTGCAAGGATGACGTTATATCATTCCCAATGCCTATCATGACATTGACAGGATAAGCCTAAACACAGTCGAACGAGTTGAGCTGTGTATCATTTAACCAAAACTATCGCTCTTAGTTTGATCCTCTTCTTAAGGAGGTAGGATGCGTTTGTTTGCAAGGCCGACGTCTTATTGTTCCCAATGCCCATCACAATATTCGTGGGGTAAATCCGATCATCAGTCAGCTTAGTTAATCTTCGCATTCAGCCAGGTTTGTCGTTAAGTTTTTTCTCTTGGTTAGACTTATCATTTCATTCTAAACCTCTTTGCCCCCAAACTTGATGACAAATAATTATGAAATGAATAGAAGTAAACAATCATTCATTCATAGCTGACAAAATCAGGGACCAACACAACATACAACCGATGTGCTACAATAGAACAAACCTTTCTTTTACGTAAGCGATTTGGGCTACCCCTACATCATACATGGTACCTTCTTAGGTTGTCTGAGACTTTATACTCAGCACCGCCTTGACTTTTCCAATTTGAATGGTCCGCTTTAGGCACCCGACTTCTAAGAGTATGAGAACCATTTCAGAAGTGGGTTCCGGCCAGGGTCTTCCGTGTTTTTCCGCCGGGGCCAAAAGTACTACCATTGCCTTGGTGGCCACCCTTTTTCCAGCCTTGCTTGGTCAAGACATCTCACCTGTGGGGGGCTCTTCGTTCCTTCTTGGACTTCAGACTCACATAATAGCATTCTTTTACCATTTTTTGATCTCTAAATAGTCTCCCTACCTTACCGTCATCTAGTTTAAACTGGATGAGTAGGAGGTACGGTGCCATAGCAACTTTGATGGTATTAAGGGTCAGTCATCCTGGGATGATATTGTATGCTATGGGGATTTCAACCATTAGAAAATTTGTCTCTACAGTCCGTTAGTTGTCCTTATTGCCCACTCAGACATGTGGTCCTTTAGTTCTAAGATGGTATATGGCTTGTCCCCTGAATCCCATAATAGGAGTCTTGACTGCTTCCAAATCTTTTTCGGTGTATTGCAATTTCTTAAGGCATTCAAGAGTGATGATGTCAATGGAAACTTATCGTGTCCACAAGTATTTGATGAACCATGATGGTCGCTATCTTAAGTCGTATCACCAAGGCATCATTATGAGGGGTTTACAAGGGCTGCATGTACTGAAGACAAAACATGATGGTTGGTCCTATGAGCGGTTTTAATTCTCTAGCAATCATGACCTGGTTGAGCTTCCAAATCTAAGCTTTCCCATACCCTACATTTACTTCCTTATCGTTAATCCCTCCAATGATAGTTGCTATTATCTCTATGTTACAGTTAGCATTATTGTCTTTTTTTCTTTGTAGGCTATGACGATTGTGATCCACCCCTATTCCCCTTCTCAAGAAGCAATTGAGCTGCCTCTGGTCGGTTAACTCGTGGATGAATTTCTTAAGTTCTTAGCACTAAGAGGTGGTGTGCTCATAATCCTTGTGGTATCCTCAATACTTGCTCTTGTTTTGAAATTTTGCTGGAGTCTCAATGAGCTCTGGTCACCTTAGCATGGGATTGCTCTTGATTTCCATGAGGATGTTTCGAGGGCTAGTGTGGAAGCACCTAACTCTTTCCTCATCCTTCCTAGGACACTTGTTTAGCTATGAACCCTTAGTCTCCCCTCCTCTTTTGTAAGTGTCTTATCAAACAAAATTATCCCGGGTGTACATCTCTATAGCCTATATGAAATCTTGAGCCCTTCTCAAGGCTTCTGCCAATGTCGTTGCCTTATTCTTAGTAAGGAAAAACTTGAACCTCCCCCGGAACAATCCGTTGAGGAAAGCCATGTAAGTCACCCCATCCTGCAAGTATGGGATTAGGACGGCTTCAAGGTTAAACCTTATCACGTACTCCTTCAAGTCTTCCCCTTTGGCTTGTCAGATCTTGGCAAGATGAATGCAAGTCTTCTGTTTTATTTTACTCGATATGAAGTGAGCGCTAAACAACTCTGCTAGTTGAAGGAAGGAGGTAATGCTCCCATCGGGGAGACTATTAAACCATTTCTGGGTGATCCCCTTCAATGTGCCTTGGAAGTAATGACATCAAGTTGTGTCATTGACATCCTGCACATACATCTGTGCCTTATAGATATTTAGATGATTCTCAGGGTAGTAGTTTCGTCAAAGGGATCGATTATTAGCATCTTGACCTTCTTGGGGAGTTTCGCCTCTATAATTACTCTACTGAAAGGCGTTGAGAAGGAATGCAGGGATCCTCTCTCCATATAGCCCCGAATCTAAAGCATAAGAGGCCTAAGATGGCATAGCTCAATCATCGAAGGTGATCCACAATGCCTGAATGATACCCCTTGCTTCTGTCCCCCTCTTGGGACTAACCATTCGAAGGGTAGATAAATGCTACGGGTACTCGACTTCTGGTCAGGGTCCTTCCCACGGACCTGGCCAATGAAGGAACTCTTTTATCGAAGCCTTCCACTTCTAAGTAACAGGGGTGAGAGGACTCCTCTTGCCCCTCATGTCATTCGGCTCCTCGGCTCTTGAATGCATAGGGAGTTGTGACAAATGGGATGGGAGCAACATTATTGGGGGCTTTCTAGAGGACTCACTTAGCTTTGATGATTCTCCTACCATCCCTGACTTGCAAGGGGCTAGTAACCCTTTGGGTGCTTTAGCTCTGAGCTTGCTGGTATAGAGGGGTGTATCTGGGTGTTGGTTCGTATTTGAACCCTCATATGGGCTAGGGCTTGCGCTCATTTGCCTTCATTTTTTGCACACTCCTCGGATCACGGCTTCTTGCACTTACTTTAGCACCTCCTCCAATTGTTCTAGTGTGACAAATTGCTGAGCAGAAGGTGATTTATCGAATTGTCTGTAGAGCTATGAGCTAGAGAGGTGTCATGCACCCTTAGCGGTCCTCGACCACCCTTACCCTTACATCCTTTCTTCGACGTTTTAGATCGAGTGTCAACCATATTGCCGAAACGTTCCTATAGACAGCGCCAATATATTTCAGAAGAAACTTACTTGAGTGGTGGTGATGCTTGGACTTTCGTGTGGCTGACGTATCGAATAATCATGTAAGCTCACGTGTACCCCCTTTGAAGAACCTTAGGTGTTTTTTCCGAGGAAGGCCCTCCGACGCTTAAGTCACTTTCAGGGAGCATTACGGAAGTAGACAGAGAGAAAAAAGCAGAGAGAAAGAGAGAGTTTAATATTTTAGGAGAGTGTTTAGTAAGGTAGTCAAGTTATAAATAGTAAAAGTCTCCTAAAATGAAAAATATTGGGGTATTTATAGCCTTGGGGTTAGCACCCAAGGGTAGGATGGTAATTTCTTCATTTAGAGGACAAATTACCATTATGCTCCACCGACATCCTTCTACCTTTCTTATGGTCAACTTTGACCCCACATTGACTTGGATAACGCTGAGTGTTGCCTTCCTATTGAATGGGCCAGTAAAAATCCCAATCAACAAGTGCATCTGCTTATTCGGAGTTAAATTAGCAACATTTTTATATTGCCAACTATTACTTTGTTAGGATGCACACTACGATAGATCTTGAAATTTCACCTCATTTAGTTTCCCAGCAATGTAACATTTCTTCACTGTCAACTTATCAATCGTTAACGTTGCACCCATCTCTTGCACCGAATACCTCAAATTTATATATTTCATTTTATAACCAGATTACTTTTATATCTTTTTATTAGACCATTTATGCAACTTTTGTGTATGAGGCTATTTTGTTTTTTCATCATTGAAGAAATAGGATTGTCTCTAATTGTAACTAACCTAAGGTTAAAGCATGTTTTTGATGTGGAGTAAGCCATAAAGATTGGTTTTTTCCTCCAAGCTAAAATCATAGCTAAATGGGAACAATGAAGACATTCAGAAGTAGGAGTCAAAGTCTTAAACCTCCAAGGTCATTATTGATTTGGGGCCCTTGAGATTGCAAGAAATCCTCGAAAAGGGTGGTTATGCAAATTATTATCCTTAAATAAGGAGACTGGCTATTTCTTCTTCATTGCCACTCCTTTTATTAATTTTTCAAGTTCTAGATAAAACATATCCTATGACTTCTATCCCTATTTTGAATAAGAACTTGGGCTTTAATTTTTGTAAATCACAAATGGATGGATAGCCCCAGATGTCTAGTTTCTAATAAGTCTTGAATCACATTCAAACTCCAAGTATTGAGAAAGTTCTAGGCTATAAACCTAGAAAGGGTTGGTGCAGGGCTGGAAATTACGCGGGTTTCACTATGGGCTTAACTAGGCAAGCAAATAGTTGAATTAGGAGATGAGATTTTATGAACAACTTGAGGATCCATCTAGAAGTTTCCCATAAAAATCATCCTCAAATTCCTCCATTTGATTTAGATAATCAGGTCGTAAACATGATTCAAGTGTAGCCAATCCTAGCTAAGCATTAATCTCAATTGGTCCACCTTATTTGCACATTAGTTAGGATTTCATTGGTTAATTTCTTTGTAATCCTATTGGTTAGTACCTAGCTTGAAGAAGGGGACACCAATGCTATAATGGATATAATCCCTTATAATTTTTGTAGATATGAATGATGAATTATAATAGCTTGTTGCTTAGCTATCTCCTCAGAAACCTCAATTATCTTTATCTCTCTAAGTAGAGTGGCGAGATTGAGTCTACACTTTAAATTAATCTTATTTGCTTAGGCTTTAAGAGATTGATTAGTGGGTTGAATTTAGTCTAGGTGGTGGTTTAACCATTAGCCTAGATATATTTCTTGATTATTGTTGTTACTAGCTTAGTCAAACAAAATCCACCCAAAAAAAAAAAAATCTCTCTTGCTTGATGGTTGATCTTGGCTTGGTGTTATGATCTTGTTGGATTATCATTGTTATTTTGGGGTTTGTGAGCATTTGGTTGATATTCTTCAAGCTCTTAGGTTTTTTTCCTCAAACTTAAACCTTTGTTGGGTCAAAGGAAGTTACCCATGGGTCATTTGGTATCAGAGCAAAAAGTTCCTTCATCATGTTAAGCATCAATTCGTCAATCATTGTGTTTTAATTTGCTTAAATTCTATTCTTTTCTATCCAATTTTGGCGTTTGGTTCTCCCTCTTTAAATCTCTTGTTTAGTCCACAAAGAATCCTAATTATAGCCTAAAAATAATGTCTAACCTAAACACATCCTTGAAACTCCAGAATTTTGACACGGCCTACCCGTGTTACTTGGCATGACCGTGCCACATTCCTACATTCCACATTATGCTCCACTGGTACGATCTATACGTGCCGCTGAGCACGATCATGCCATACCTATTTTCACTGATTCCTGTCTATGCCACATCTATCACACTCGTGCCTTCCATGTTTCTGTTATTTACCCTCTTTTTCCCTACAAACTACTACCAACCATGGCTAGTGAGGGAGATATTTCTCACTCTAAGGGTATTCGTCTTGAGTAAGCCCATGAGATGAGGAGATATAGGATATTTATTGAGCTTAAAGAGCAAATAAGGAAGCTCACAAAGAGCTTAAACAAGTAAAGGAATTCGCGCAACGCAACCCTTACTGTCGAGGCTCTGATGTCAATAATATTGACATCACATACTCTTCATCTCATGAAGACGTTAATGATGAGGAAGGACGACTTAGAAGAAGAAGGCATCGAGCGATGACATTAGGGATCTCAAAGTCAATGCTTCGAAATGTGATGGTAATTTTACCCGAAGAACTATCTTGATTGGGTGAAAGCCATTGAAAGGATCTTTGAACCCAAAGAGTATAATGATGAAAAGTCCTTCAAGTTGGCCATTCTTAAATTGAATGGTATGCTTCACTATGGTATGAGCACTTCAAGAAGAGTAGGGCTACAGAAGTTAAATCCAAAATCAAAACTTGGTCCAAGCTCAAAAAGCATATGGACAAGAGATTCCTACCTTCCTCTTACAAGCAACAACTCTACCTCAAGACTACCTCTCTTAGCTAAGAGAATATTAAGGTAAAAGAGTACATTAGGGAGTTTTAACAACTCCAAATGATGGTTAGCTTAGATGAAGAGCCCAAGCTTAAAAATGCTGGGCTCATTAAGGGATTGTCTATTAGCATTGTCAAGAAGGTGGATTTACAACCTTACTCATCCTTTGATGATGTGTGTTACCTAGCTATCAAAGTTGAGAAGCAACTTAAGGGTATGAAGTCCTCTCACACCTCCCTTACTGAAGCCCCTCTACTCATATTGAAATTAAAACCCCACCCCCCCAAGTTAAAGCTCTTGACAAGTGTAAGGGAATTGCTAGCAAGACACTTAAAAGGTTGAAAGGAAAGAAATGTTTTAAATGTCATGGGTTTGGACATATTCAAGCTAATTTTTCTAATAGAAAGACCCTTACCATTAAGGAGATAGAAGAGATTCGAGCCATTGAAGAAGAAACAAGTGAAGAAGGGGATGAAAGTGATGGTTCTACCTTAGTGAACCTCAATGTTGGAGAATTGTTGTTGATTAAAAGGTCACTCCATGTCACAAGGGTTCCTTATGATGATAACTAAAGGGAACAAATCTTTAACACAAGCTGCACCAATAGAGGCAATATTTATGGCTTAATCATAGATGGTGGTAGTTGCACCAACATGGCCTCTAAGACAGTTTTTGACATGCTATACATCTCCACCAAGGAGCGTTCTACTCCGTACTCTCTTAAATGATTAGGATCGAATGATGAGGTATCTGCTTCGAGGTGAACTCTTATTTCATTCTCAATTGGTCCTTACTATGTTGAAGTATTTTATGATGTCCTCCCTATCGATGCATGTCATTTGTTGCTTGGTAGACCAACGTTGTATGATAATCATGTAATTTATGATGAGGGTGCTAATACTTATTTGCTCAAGCACAATGGCAAAATCCTTACATTAGCCCTTTTACCTCCACCTAAACCTCATAAAGCTAAATCGGGGAAGGGAAGTAAGAAAAGTCCCTATAAGAGTGAAACATGGAAGAGTGTGCCCCTAGTAAGAGCAAGACTCAAATTGCCTTACTAATAGTGAAGTTAAATACTAGTGAGGGAGTAAAACCTTTACACCTTATAGCTCGGGAAGAACTTGAGGATGAAATCTCAAATGAACCCAACCCAAGGTCTTATTGCCCATCAAACCGGTGTTACGAGAAAGCCCTTATGATGATGAACACGTCACAAGTGATGGCTCTCTTGAGCATGATGAGTTTGAATTATCTTTTTATGAGTGTGCTAAGATCTTCAATGAGCTCATTATACCTAGGTGAGCTACTCATTGCTTTGATGTTCTCTTAGAGATCTGCAGTAACTCCTACACATCTAAGAAGAGAGCAGTCCTTAGTACTTTGGGTATCTTCAAACCCAAGAGTGGTACAAGGCATATAAGGTTGATGTAAATGGATTCTAATCCCAAGGATTTGGGGGCAAATCCTCTTCAAGGTGGAAAGGGTGATGCGGAGCAAGCTACAAAGATTGATTTTTTTTTCTTCCAAGCTGAAAACGTGGTCCAAATCGGAACAACGAAGACCTTTGCAACTAGGACTCAAAGTCTTGAACCTCCAAGGTCATTATTGATTTGGGGACTTTATGCATCGATGGATACCCCCCAATGTCTATTTTCCAATAATCCTTGAATCATATGCAAATTCCAAGTATTAAGAAAGTTATAGGCTATGAACTGAAACAGGGTCGGTGCAGGGCTAGGAAATGTGCGATTTTAATTATAGGCTTCATTGGGCAAGCAAATGCTTGAATTAGGAGATGAGATTTTATGGACAGTTGGAAGATCCATCTAGAAGTTTCCCCACACATGATCATCCTCAAATTCACCATTTGGATTAGATAATGTTGTCACCGAGATGATGCAAGTGCGGCCAATTCCTGCTTCAGCATTAATTCCTATTGGTCCACCTTATTTGCACATTAGTTAGAATGTCATTGGTTAATTTCCTTATAATCCTATTAATTAATACCTAGCTTGAAGAAGGGCACACCAATGTTACATAATGGCTAGAATCCCTTGTGATTTTCACAAATTTAGATGATGAATTATAGTAGTTTGTTTCTCAACTATCTCTTCAAAAACCACAATTATATTTATCTCTTTAAGTAGAGTGGTAAGATTGAGTCTACCCTTTAAATCAATCTTGGGTTCTTAGGCTTTAAGAGATTGATTGGTGGGTTGAATTTAATCCAGGTGGTGGTTTAACCTTTAACCTAGATATATCTCTTGATTATTCTTATTACTAGCTTATTCAAATAAAATCCACCAAAAAAATATATATATATCTTGCTTGATGGTTGGTCTTGGCTTGGGGTTGTGATCGTGTTGAATTGTCATTGTTATTTTGGGGTTTGTGAGCATTTGGTTGATATTCTTCAAGCTCTTAGGCTTTCTTCCTTAATCTCAAACCTTTATTTAGTTAAAGGAATTTACCGTGGGTCAGTTTTGCTAAAGCAAATGTCCTTTAAGGGCTTAGGAATCTCAAATTCAATTATTGGTATTTTTTAATTGTAACGCCCCTAATTCCTAATGCCTGATTAGCCTAACCTAATTACTCCTACATTAGTGATTAGCAGCGGAAGTCTTTTGATTGGAGGCATTACCGCCGTTCCATATGGAACAAGGCTAACTGAAACTATATGCATCATTGTGTTGGGCATTTAATCGCCTGACTTACGACAAAATTGATATAACATACATTCAACCATTTATGGAAGTTGTGATGCACCTGCACTCAATGTATGATTACAATTCTAGTAATTTACATTATTGCAAAAAAAAAGTATACAACCCTTAGATACTTAAGGTGCTAGCCTATGAATCACTGTGAGCTGATGGCTAGCATAACCCCAGCAAAAAGAATTAGAACTTTATTTCACTTCTTGCTATTCTATGGCTTGTCTGGAGGACTGTTTACTGAGCCCTTACCTAAAGTAGAAAACACAAAAATATTTGAAATATGAGCCGAGCTTAACACGTACATTCCTATGCAGTAAAATAAGCTTTGAGTTAAATTAGTTAGGTGATTAAATGGGCAACACAATGATACCGTAGTTTCAGTTAGCATTGTTCCATTACGGAATGGCGGTAATGCCTCCAAGCAAAAGACTTCCGCTGCTAATCACTAATGTAGGAGTAATTAAGTTAGACTAATTAGGCATTAGGAATTAGGGACGTTCCAGTTGTAGTATCAGAGACATGTTAGCAATCACTGTGAGCATATGATGCTCGAAAAACTAGGATGTATGTGTTTGTGATAATAATATAAGTAAATTGAGTTTCTCTAAGGGAAATTTATGTGTAAATATGGCTTATACCCTCTTCCTGCTATTTTCATGTTTAGATGACTCATCCAGGAGTGCCTGCAGGCCCTATAACATTCACATGGCACTACAGACTTCAGTGACGGCTCATATCTCCACCCTGTATGCGGCCATGGTGGCCCACATGTGGGAGGACCCTTTGTCCGAATTTAATGATGTGATGGCCCGTGTGCGTGGACTACTATGGTCCTTACCTCTCGCTACCCCTTGGCATGAGTTTAGACTACAGTACCATAATTTCATAGTTATAGGAGACCCAGGGCCCGATGCGGAGCGGTTTCAGATATTAGGGTTTTGGTATGTGATTATTAGAGAACTATCGCTGCGAGAGGATTTTAAGCTGAGAGGCATCTCTTATGATATCCTTCCATGTATTTTTCCTGCCCTTAATGTGCACCTACCTATCATTCCACCTCCACCCCTACCGGCCCAGGGGCCACCGCCCCCGCAGCCTCCCATTCAACCGCCACCTGCTTTGCCGCAAGCTGACCTAGGGGATGAGGTTCATATAGTCAAGGAGGTGCCGAGCTGTCCAGAGATCATAGAGGTGAGCTTTGATGAAGGAGGAATCGAACTTGATGAACTAGGGGAGGAGCTAGCGGAGAAGGTGGGGGAGAATGAGCCCTTAGAGGAAGAGCTAGTGGGGCATGAGAGTTATCCTAGGGATAAGGAGTCAAAGATGCAGGACCTTGATAGTCAGTCAGGAGATGAGGATGATGATGATTCCTCCGACCCTGATTACGATCCCCCTCGGGATCATTTGGCATAACCCTACCCCTGCTTATGGGTTAGGCCTTTTTTTTAGTTATTTTGCTTCGGGCAGGTTGTACAGTGTAATATTCTTTTGTTCATGGCATGTACATATGATGTATATAGGTAGGCCGACTTAACCAGCTATGACAAGGTTTCCGCCTTTTCGTTTTGGCTTTGGGGCAGATCTAACTTGGTAAAGCAACTTCAGTTAGTGACTAGGTTAGGAGCCTCAGTTAGGAGGCGGGAAAGGTTATCATAAAGTACTGTAATATCCTTTTGACTTTGTATGAACCTTCTAGATGTATATCTATGTGCATGTATATGCAATAAAGGTACTGTTTGAATTAAATTGAATTGTGATTCTGAATGATTACTATTTTATGATAATGTATGCAAATTGAGATAACAAATGTGGCTTCTGTGATTTAGTCTTACAGTATGTCAGAGCCTATGAACGACAATCAGAATAGCAAGGAAGATGAGCCCCAGGGTCCAAGTAATCAGGTTAATGAGGACCCCCAGCAGGACCCTAGTGGAGGCCCAATAGTGGTCTTAGAAGTGTCTAGTAGCATGGAGGACCCGAATTATTGAAAGAATTTAGCAATTGAGCTGATAAAAAGGATTCCTCCTGCATCCCCTACACCCCCTATACCTTTAGAAAACTCTTCAAAGTCTGACAAATTAGCTGATAGGGTAGCTCGACATAACTCTAAGGTTTATGATGGAAACCTTGACCTTGTAGAGTTGAAGGACTAGATTAGGGGAATGGAAAAGATATTTGCAGTCGTTGAAGTGCCTGAAGAGAAAAAAGTCAACATAAGAACTTTCTATTTGACTGGTGAAGCAGATATCTGGTGGACTACTGTGAAAAATAAGTTGCAGGGACCTGAACTCACTTGGGCTAAGTTTCTTCAGGAACTTAGGGCTAAGTTCTATACAATCACAGTTCAACGACAAAAGGAGAAACAATTCATGTAATTAAAGATGAGTAGGCATATGACAGTAATGCAATATGCCCGTAAGTTTATAGAGTTATTAAGGTTCGCTCTAGATTTTGTGGCAACTGAAAGGCTAAAAATAAGAAGGTTTGAGGAAGATTTAGCCTTGTATATTAGGAATCCATTGGCAAGTCAGCCAATTCAAACTTACCAAGAGTTGTATGAAAGAGCTGCTGAGGTGAAGAGAGTAAAGGGCGAGTTAAGAGTTTTGAATCTAGGGAACCGGAAGAGGAAGTGGAATGATCGCGGTACGTCAGGCGAGAGTGTTGCACAGAAGAAGCCTACTGCCATACCTAATAAGGGCCGCCCAGCGGCACTAAAGGAGCCTTGTGCTAAATGTGGGCGGATAAACCATACGACAGCTGAGTGCCGTGTAGGTACTAATAAATGCATGTGGTACGAAAGCCAGAACATTCAATTGCTAACTGCCCCAGAAGGCAGAAGGCTGTAGAAAAGGGAGTTGCAAAGCTGGCATAACCCCCATGTCAAGGGAGCCTGCCCTCGAAGCCCCCAATGGCAGGACGAGCCTACATAATGAGTAAAAAGGAAGCTACAGCTTTTGGTACGGTTGTCACTTGAACTCTCTTTTTAAATTCAAAACCATTTTGTGTTTTATTTGATTCGGGGGCAACTCATTCATCTATATCCACTCAAGCTGCATTATAATTGAATTTGAAACAAAATAAGGAGTGGGCGAATTATAGAATTAGTTTGCCAAATGGGCAAGCGATAGAATGTCTTGTCCTTTACAAGCATGTTCCTATTGTAATAGCTGAGCATGAGTTCCCTGGGGACTTGATTCAATTTGATATGTCAAAACTTGATATAGTCTTGGGAATGGACTGGTTGACTGTTTATGGGGCGAACATAGATTGTAAGGACCTTAGGGTCCCTTTAAGGGACAGAGAAGTTCGGGAAGTATGTTTTTATAGCGAAAGATTTAAGAAAGAGTATTCTATAATTTCAATCATGAAGGCAAGTAAGATGCTAAGATAGGGGTGCATAGGATACTTGTGTTATGCCACTGAGGTTAAAGGAGAAGAGATAAAAATAAAAAATATTCTAGTAGTTTGCGAATTTCCTGATGTCTTCCTAGAGGAGTTACCGGGCCTCCCTCCTCAAAGGGAGATTGACTTTGAGATTGAGTTAATTCCTAGTGCGCAACCCATTTCAAAAGCCCCATATAGGATGGCACCAACTGAACTCACGGAGTTGAAAATCCAGTTGGATGAGTTATTGCAAAAAGGATTTATCAGGCCAAGTGTTTCGCTATGGGGAGCTCCAGTGTTGTTCGTGAAGAAAAGGATGGAATCTTAAGGTTGTGCATAGATTATCGAGAGTTAAATAAAATAAGCATTAAAAATAAGTATCTATTACCTCGGATAAATGATCTGTTTGATCAGTTACAAGGAGCTGGTGTATTTTCAAAGATTGATTTGAGGTCTGGCTATCACCAGGTTAGAACTAAGCTGGAGGATATTCCTAAAATGGCCTTCAGGACTAGATATGGCCACTATGAGTTTACTATGATGCCTTTTGGGCTAACAAATGCTCCTACTGCATTCATAGATCTTATGAATAGAGTTTTCAGACCTTATCTGGATAAGTTCGTAGTGGTTTTCATAGATGACATTCTGATATACTCCAAGAACAAAGAGGAGCATGTGAATCATTTGAGGACTGTGTTATAAACCTTGAGGGAACATCAGTTGTATGCCAAACCGAAAAGTGTGAGTTTTGGCTAACTGAAATGACATTCTTGGGGCATGTAGTTACTAAGGAGGGAGTCAAAGTTGACCCACAAAAGATAAATGCGGTGATTGAATGGCCTAAGCCCACCAATGTGACAGAAGTAAGGAGTTTTCTGGGTTTAGCAGGATATTATAGAAGATTTGTGAAAGATTTCTCGAAGATTGCATCTCCACTCACCAACCTATTGAAGAAAACTACGAAATTCAAGTGGTTAGACAAATGTGAAGAGGCATTTCAAGAACTAAAGAGATGTTTAACAACAGTGCCTATCCTTACCTTGCCTGAAGAAGGAAAAGAGTACACTATCTATAGTGATGCTTCTAAAAATGGGTTAAGTTGTGTCCTAATGTAGGATGATAAGGTAATAGCCTACGCCTCTAGTAACTCAAGCTTTATGAGAAGAACTACCCTACTCATGATTTAGAGTTAGCAGCGGTAGTTTTTGCCTTAAAAATCTGGCGACACTACTTGTATGGGGTGCCATCCAAGATTTACACTAATCACCAAAGTCTAAAGTATATCTTTACTCAGAAGGAGATTAATTTAAGGCAACGACAATGGTTTGAGTTACTAAAGGATTATGACTTGCAAATTCAATATCATCCCGGGAAGGTGAATGTTGTAATTCAATCGACTCATTCTCCCAATGATTCTAGATAATTATTGGTCAATTCACAAGTCATAGTTGTTTATGGGCCTTTGATGGCTAAAGATGTTTTCTTAATCTTCTTCTGATGATTTATCCTGACATTTATGTACATTTGCAATTTTCTTAAACTATAAACCTATAGTCCAAATTGGAATTTATGGTGTTCATTCTAACTACTTTTGTCCTGGTGGATGCTTCTAATAACTTACTTCTGAAGTCCCACGGGTTATTTATTCCGCATTGAAATATTTGTACTCAACTAACAACTTGGTCTCTTGATGAAATTGTTGCTCGGGAAGTTTTACTTGGAAGTTTTACATGTAATATTCCTTATTGCTTATTGCCTTTCAAAGCCATGGTGATTTTTACTTGCAAATCTACACTTGTTAGAGATAGGTAGTAATCGATATTGAGTATATTTAGTTTATATTCCCTCTTCAGCTTTTCTTGCTCAATGCTACTTTTATTCAACCATCTTGAACCTATTATTCTAATGATTGTATTTACTTCGTCTTTATTTTAATCATTAGATTCAATCTCTATCCCTCCCTTTTTACCAATCGGAAGTTACTTGACTTGGAATTCGAGTTGCTCATTTTAATTGTTTTCCATCTCTCACATATCTTTTCCCATGAAATACCCTTGGATATTTATTTAGAATTTCCAAATCAAGATAGATAATGTCAGTGCTAGGTATTGCATACTAGAAATTACTTGTGCAATCCCTGTCATGCTACTTCACGTCTGAAACTCTGCTTCTGGCAACACGTACTTAGATATACCCCTATTGGGTCTACGTAGGAGGAAATCACGAACAAGCATTGTCTTCTACTTTGGAATATCTTGATGCCAAATCTATAAACAGTGTCTTGGACTTGTTAAACATAATGCTAAGGAATTATTTTGATGTCAATAATGCCATACTTTTGCTCCACGGAACTGATAGTCAAAAGGTTTAAGTGAAGGAGGTATATTCATTTACTCAATGGGTGATGGGATATAAAATTGAGACAAAGCGGTCATGGACCCTACAGAAGCTCGTACATAAATTGAGATTCATTATGGGCTATATTTATTAACTCAATGGGTAATGAAAGTATGTGAGAAGTTGGGAGGTTTATATCCTAAGGATACTTCTTTTATTCAATTTTCAAATTTGGATGAAGTTAGGGAGATTATTAATTTTCAATTGGAGTGTACCATTTACTGATCTCTTATATAGTTATCCTCAGGTTCTAACAAATTGATTTGTTTCTTTGGTATAAGCAGAGCCTATGCTTACAGTAGATTGAAGAGAGCGTGTAGAAGTGAAGCCCTTAGGGCAGACATTGAACATTGTTAGGTGTATTAAAGAATTAAATGTACGCACGAAAAGGAAAACTGAGCACTATGTGGCATGTCATTTGCTAAGATTCGAGTTAAGCTTGATGTAACAAAGGGACTTTTATGGCTAGGCCAACAGGTTATCCATATTATGCAAGGGTTGTTTGGTGGATCGAAGCATGGGATTAAGTTGTAGGGCACATATTAAGAGTTTGTATACTTGGGGTAGAGACAACGAGAGAGCTGTGTGGTTCTTATGAGTTTGTCATACCTCAACAAGAGTCACATGAAAATGCTCGATGTGAGATAAATCTAAGAGCTCTTCTATATTTACAAGTTTTAGGGACGAAACTTATTTTAAGGAGGGAAGGCTGTAATAGCCTGAAAGTAACACATGTTAATTACCTCGGCTAATCTTAATGTTAAGAAAGTTGAGCGCCGCATTTCAATTCAACGCTTGAGATATTTACGTGATTGCAGGTTGAGACGACAAAGTGGTCTCGTAATAAGACTTAAGTATGCTTTATACAAAATCATTCATAACATGTTAATAAATTAATAAACAAAAAAAATAATTAAATTAGCCCATGAATAAAAATGGGGCACAAGAAGAAAAATTTAATTCTTCATGAAACAAATATAGCTACGTACAGAAAACAACAATTGAGATAAATGTGATAGAATAAATACAAAGAATATAATAGTCAATACGGTTTAATCTTATAATCCTCTTCTAACCAACTCGGAAGACCCAACAATAGTTCAAATATTAACACCAAACAATTATAAGTTAGAAAATATATCTTGTTTTTATGAACAAAATAAAAATAAGATAAAATATAATATAATAATAAAACTAACTAGATTTTGAAGGGGAGGGGAATTAAAATTCCTTTTCAAGAAAAAAAAAAGAAAGGGAAACAAATTATGTAAATTTCCGTAACATAACCGACATACTTGCATGATACTCCCCCCTTCTTGAATTAATTGTGAGACCCCCCATTACCCAGTCAGACCAAACCCCCTTCCCACGCACCCATCCATTCCTCTGCATCTCAGCCTCGCACCCGAGACCCGTTTTGCTGCAGCAGCCCCACCAACTACCGTCCTGGGTAGCCTCCAGTAGTCGCCGACCATGCCGGAGTCCGATCGCACCCCCACCAGTCGGTTCTCACCTTCTTGTCGAATGGTTTTTGGGTATTTACAAGGTGAGTTCTAAGACTCGCTATAGTTATTTCCATTATTTAGTTCTTGATTTAGTTAAGAATTATGTCTATTAGTATTAGATAAAAGTACTTTGTTGCAAGCTCGAAAGTTTCAATGGTGAAATTTGGTAATTTGAAAGACATGGATGTGATGGGTACTCATGAGAAAAGGAGGCTTTGGATTTGGGTTGTGTTTGTGGGAATGAATGTTTGAATGACTTAATTGAGTTGACATTAGAAGGCTTTTCAGGTGAATTTAATGAAATTGAAGATTGGTGTATGAATATGACATCTTGGCCATTAAAGGGGCGAGGAGGAAGAAGAGAGACTTGAGTATTTGAATTGGGAAGATGAGAGTTAACAAAAAAAATTTGCAGAATTCGTTCACTATTTTAATTTTTGGGAATTATTGGGATGTCCAAAAATTTTGCAAATTTTATTGTAGGTTCTACTTAGTATTTGGGATGGTTCTGCAAAATTTCATGAATTTTAGAGGTGTATCCTATGACATATGAATTTTTAAAGGAAACTGTCCTGTTTCGGTGTGTAAATTCGGCCACTGTTTCAGATCCTAGGAATGCTAGGCTCGAAGGAAAATTATGAGAACTTTAATGCCGATTGATCATAATATTTGGCAATTTCTTGTAAAGTTTCGTGAATTTTGGAGGTGTATTTTGTGAATTGTGAATTTCTAAGTGAAATGGTTATTTCAAAAGAAAGTTGGAGTTGATAATTGAAGTTAGGGCTACATACTAGAGAATTGGGAGAGTTATATGGTGTGAATTTAAGGTGAGAATGATAATTTTGGGGTCCAATGGCTAGTTACAGTTATGGGTGTTCAAGAAAGATTGACTTTGGGTGGAGATTGTAAAATAAATTTATATAACTTAAATTACATTGCAAATTTAAAGGATTTGATGAATTTTGGAGAGGCATTAAAGATTGTATGTGCATTGTGAGTTTTTACGAAGAAGTAAGGCTGTATGTGTGGAGCTGAATCATTTTCAATTTGCCATGAAATTTATTTTACACTAATACCCTTTTCATTTGATTCCGAAAACTTATACCCCACTGGCAATAGAGCTGAACCTATAAACCAATCTAGTTAAATGAACTCTTTTTATTAAGTCACTAATTCAACAATGAAATTAATAATAAAAATAAAAAAATCAATTTATAATTTACTAATATTAGAAAGCCTATTTGGACTAGAAGCGAGACCACTTTCGTCACTATCAAGCCGAAACAAGTCTTGACAGAAAAGAAAGAGAGAGCTCTTAGGAAATTTAGGTATGTTTACTATCTGTACCTTTCAAGATTTCATATGTTTTTGTAAATATCAAAATCTCATAATATGTAATTATTTAATGAACAATTTTTAAGCATTGTTTTGTCACATAATCAAGTGGACCCATCAGTTATCAATCATCAGGGCTTATGACCCTCAATTCACCCGCGCGGCCTTCAGTCAAGCTATTTGATCGGCCTGGCAGGTGTACACCTATTCAATGATCGCAATATACATATGAACTCATCAGTTTGGTTTCCACTTTCAGATAATATTTGGTAACAATTTTATTATAATTCTCTCCCTTCCGGTTTTTGAACTTAAATGAATTGAAATGCGCGTGCTCACTGAAAAATGAGTTTCTATGTTCTTTACAGTATAGGGGTGAACGTATTAGGCTTTGGCTTGCTATTCAACTATTTTTGTATTTTATGTTTTAGGTACATAAATTATGAAGTCCACACTTGGCAACTAAAGAGGCCGAAGACAGTTAACGAAGTCTAGACAAGCTCACAATGACATTTAGTGAGGCCAAGGTTCATTGGAATGTAAGCTTTGTGGATTTTTGAGCTTTCAATTGAGTTTGCGAGTGTACTAATGGATTCTAGTTGGTTTTTCATGTAAGCAAAAGTGCATTATATTATTTAGCAAATTAATTAAGCCTTGTCCTTCCTAGGATAGCGGTAACGTCCCAATCACAACCGGTTTGTTGAGCAATCTCCAATGATCAATTAATTAATGCCAATATGGAGATTAAGAGCTGGGCCATTACAGTTTAGCAGAAGTCCACAACCCACATACAGGCAACATCTAAGGTCCACACCATTCGAAAATTTCATGATGTTAAGGAATGTCGGCATGCTTGTGGAAGAAGAGTCTCCACACAAGAGGACCTGAAACGAGTCCAATTTAGGAGAATAGGCTTATACTTAAGTTTTTCATCATGTCTTGAGTATTGAAATTTCTTTTTCTTTTTCAACCTCAAGTCTAAGTTTGATGTAGCCTTGATTGTTAATAAAATGTCTTCTTCCATATACTCAAATTTTCAGAATGCTTCTGTCATCTGATGAACCCAAGGTTTAGAAAAAAATAAAAAAGAGTGGCTAGCTTAAAAACCTGACACAATAAGCTAGGTAAAATGAGAGGGAGAGAAATATACATCATCTGAAAAAAGGGAGACATCAAAAATTTCTTGCAATAAGTCATGCAGCTTTAAAAGATATGCCTAGAATAAGAGGCCTCTTTTCGCAATCCGCATTAACATATTTATTAAATCCAATAAGCTACCACTTAAAACCCCTTTTAGGCTTCAAATAGGCATGTTTCTTTCATAACCACATCTAACCTAACCAAGGAGTTAGAGGATGATATGGGTAATATCAAAATCAACAATCAAAAAAGATAGCTCAGACCAAAAGACCCCGCCTAAAGAAAAAAAAAGAGAAATAAAAAAAAAAGGAGAACGAAAAAAGGAGAGAGCTTGGAAAGAAGATGAAAAGAAAAAAATTGCTAATTCACATTAACTTCATCACTCAGGCAAACTTGGGGATTTCATAAGGATTGTTTGAGCCTTCACAACCGATTCTCTTTCTTTGACACCTTAACCATGAAACCTACCTTAAAAAGTCCTCCTAGAGGCATCCCTCCTTTAATATGCATGTTCTTAATATCGAATGATGACTAGCCTGATTCCACATTGGATACGTAAGGAACATCTATGAGGCCCGATTACAGAGTTTTCTTCATACAAAGGTATCGCAATTGAGCAATCTAGTCTCTTAAAAATAAGGATAGAGAGCGATTGATCTGAAAACCTAAAAAGGCGGACCAAGCATAAGGAGAGCAGAAATAAAACCTTGGTCTTTAAGGACAAGCAGCGTTCTATTACATGCTTCCATTAGACCAAACTTGGATAAAACATTCACCCACTTTACCACTTCTTCTCAATCATTATAGCCTCTAACCTTACATCAATTCCCAAGCTCAGGACTCTTGGTCTCCACCACAGCTACAAGTTCTTTCATCCTTTCTAAGTGGACACTTACCCATTATGCAAGACAGACGACCCTCTTACATTTTCCCAGACAATTAAGGTAAACATTTCCCCACATGCAAAGGATCACATTCACTCCACTAAATTGGGGCCTACTTTAAGTAGCACCAAGAAAAGTATCTTTGTCTACCACATCCCGACACATCCAGGGCTTCTATTACAATGAAAAAAAAATTGGGTTTTCTTCAGAATTGGAGCACCTTGATGCAAAATTAAAAAGGCACACGTCCATTAAAAAGAAGTTTTGCTATCCTAGGTAATTCACACCACATGACCTAGCCTAACCCAGCAGTCACTCAACTTTTACCCCTTATCCTATAACATAATGCAGCCTAAGCCATAGTGTACTACGCGGCCTAGCCTAACTGTCATTTATACCTTGATCGGGCTTATTCAATGGACCCCAAACTTAGTATGGGACCTACATGCAGATGAGGTTAGGTCATCACAGGTCTACATAGTCAGCATAATCGTGTTTACATATTCAGCATAATCGAGTTTATATAGTCAACATATATGCATAGCCTGACCAAGGCTAGCAATTGTACATGCATCAACACATGGGTCTTTAGCCTATTTATTAGGCCCACCCTGGTCACTTGTGAACCCTAGATCGAAGAAAAGTGCAATCAACCTTCACAATAACCCTATAGGAAGGGCACACAACCCTAGTTAGCCATGAATCTTCATAGCATCAACAACTGTCAGAAGATATTTATACTTCGACCCTCGCCTTAGTTATGCTAAGTGAAAGTGAGGGCTCCAACCTCAAAGTGGGCTATACAAAGGCATCATCACCTAAGACATCAACCCTATTAGGTACCTAAGTTTAAGAGAATCTAGTCACAGTGGATAACTTATCCTCTTTATCTTAACATAGAAGGACGTCTCAATGTCCAGGACATTTCAGTAGTCTCCCATTCGAAAAAGATGACTTTGATGCTAAGTAGCAAAAGGTCAAAATTAAAGAAGTGACATTAGTATCTCATACCACAAGGTCGTCAAAGATCAATCTTCAGGCTCAAATGCCATAAGGATCTGGCTATAGGCCTTTAGGCTCAGACACCACCAAGTTCTAAGGGATCTGGCCACAGATCATCAAGTATTCACATAACCAAGGTCTCACTGCTAGCTCCCAGTACAATGGGATAGTCCAACAACATCGCTAGCTCCCAACACAATGGGACATTTATTATCGAGACTGGCAAAAAGTCCACTAACCCAGCGAAAGGTTCACTCAATCGGTGCAAGGATCGCTAAACCAGTGAAAGGTTAACATTATAACTCGCTAAGCCGACAAAAGGTTCACTAGACTGGTGAAAAGTCTGCTAAACCAACGAAAGGTTCGCTAGACTAGCAGAAGGTCTGCTAATTCGATGAAACAATAAGAACATGCTGGCTTCCAGTATAATGAGACATCATTAGGCAACCGTCACAGTGAAAGTTGGAGGACTCCTAGGTTTGGATTTCACATCATCAGCCACTGTCCTAATGAAACTTGGCATGTGCTAAGTCTCAGGACCCTCAATTACCATGCTTGGATTCTACATCATCGGCCACTATCATAGTAAAAGTTGGCAGGTGCCAAGCCTGATGACCCTCAGCAACTAGGCTTAGATTTCTAATATCGGTCACCGCCACAGCAAAAGCTGGCGGATGCCAAGTCTCAGAACCTTCAACGGTTAGGCTTGGATTTTATCAGCAGCCACTGTCTTGACGAAAGTTGGCAGGCGTCAAATCTCAGGATCCTCAGTGACTAGGCCTGCATTTCTAACATTGGCCACCATCATAACGAAAGTTGGTGGCCGCCAAGTCTCTGGACCCTCAGTGGTTAGGTTTAGATTCTACATCATCGCAAGCAGATAGAGAACTACAAATGGCAACCACCACTTTGACCTTCAGCATATCCTAGCTCGACTAAAGTGAGGTAACTGTAGACGCTTAAAAATGGAATCTTATTTTTAATAGTCCAATGAAAAAATTAATATCCCAATTTCACTTCTTTTGAGCCCAGCAGAGTTGTGGTCTTAAAAAAATTGAGTCTGTTTGTAAAATAAAGCAGTTTGTACCTGAGATCAGCCGAATAGGCAATCTCAGGGAGAACCTAGCCGAGCTCTCAGTTATATACCCCTTTTTTGCTTTACTGAACCTGTTTCTATTAGGATAGTCAAGCATACCCCCACAAGGATTAATATTCTGTGTCCGGTTAAGTAAAGTTTTAATTGGATTAATTTCATTTGATTAACTAATTAGAATTCTAGTTGATTAAGTCGACCTATTTGGGCTAAGCCTAATGGGAGCAGGGTTAGGTCTCCCTTCTATAGATTGATTCATTTAAGCTTCTCAACCACTATAAAAAAGAGGCTGACCCTTTAGTTATGGAGGATGAAAATCAAATCATTAACGAAGTATCAGAAAATCATATGGTAAACACATAAAATCATACTAGAGATGTGAGCTTTAGGGTTTCTTATCTAGGGAGAAAGTGCTAGAGTTCATCAGTAAAACCAACCATCGATTAAGAAACCATTACTTTGCTGGGTTTCTAAGCAAATCAGGTAGGTCATCCTAAGAGCGAAATGTAAATCTTCCATCCTTTACTTTAGTTGATTGCATTTTTGGCAAGCATGTATGATAAGTTCTTAGTGCATAAATCATTTTAGGGCTGTTTTGCCACATTTTTAGGAGAATTATGTGCTTAATGTCATAATCTATACTCATATTCTTGATTGATACTTGCGTATGGTTGTTTGATGTGTTTTGCATGATTGTTGGTCTTTTTACCCAGCATTTGACCCTTATTAGATGTATTTTAACCTCCTCCGTGCACACCCATGTGCTGCTATGCCCGTGGAGCAAGGAAAGAGCAGAAAATCGGTTCTAGTTGAGACCATAGTCGAATTGTGGTGCCTGCCATGGACGTGGTGAAAGGTGAAACTGTTGTACTTTGTTTTCCTTCGGCTGTGTGGCTGAAAATATCCAAATTTTTCTATAAAAAGCGTCATTCAGCAGCAATGGACAAGAAGCAAGGATAGCATAGTTCATCTTCTTTCCCAAATTTTGTTCCTTGTAGTTTAGATGCTTAGTTTGATTATTGTTTTAGTAAGAAATCTTGAGAGTGTGTGTTTGATTTAGTGGTGATTTGAAGCCCTTGGTTGAAAGGCTATATCAGTTAAGCTCTCCATCTTTTATCATGTGTGAGTAGTTTTATTTTGTCTAGGAATTTAGTAGTTTATAAAAGTGTAGTTGGATCATGTTTTAATCGTCCTATCAAATGATTATCATGTTGTGAGTGGATGTTAGGCCAAAGTTTGCTTGCACACTTGAAATAATTGAGTTAAAAACTAAAAGGTGACCTTTGATTATCAAAGCCTGACATAACATCGTCTCGAAAGAGAGATCTGCATGTTAGTAGAACTAGAGAGTAATCAAAGATATTCAACTTGGATTAAGACAACTTAGTTTGAAAGAATGAATTCTGCTTAGTTTAGGAAAATTTGGTTGATTTTGAAAGAATAGACTCAATTTTTGGAGAGATTGCAATTCCTCGAGATTAAGGGATTAGAGAAAAGCACTTGCTTATCATTTTGATCCAATTAACTTTCATAACTACATGAAGCCCTAGGCATCTTTCCTTAATTGATTTAAAATTAGTGAATTTGAAGTTGTTAAATTAAATCCTCTTGAATTATAATTTTCCTTAGCATATTTTGATAGACAAAATCCAATAGATTACATTGGTCCCTGAAGAGCGATCTTTTTATCTATACTACGACTACCCATGCACTTGCGGCAGTGGTCAAGTTTTTGGCGCCGTTTCCGGGGACTTAATCTATTAACTTTTGAGTTAGTCTTATGAAAGTGACTAAGTATTTTATTACCTTTTACAGTTTCTTTTTATTTTCTTGTTTGATTGCTCTGGTAGTGTTGGTGATAGTGCTTGCAGAAATTTTTTCTATTTATGCAAAGTCCAATCTTATACGAACCCGATCCTGAGATTGAAAGAACTTTTTGCTTAAGGAGGAAGAAGCAAAGGATTAAAGAACAAATATGCAAAGCAAGAAGGAATTTAACAAACATGGTAAAAGGAGAAGGTGACCAAAGAAAGACACTTCGAGATTTCGTTACCCTTAGAGTCCAATGGATTGCCTCAAGTATCGCTCTCCCTACAGTTGATGCCAACAATTTCGAACTCAAACCAGCGCTTATCTCCATGGTGCAACAATTCTAGTTTGGAGGAATTCTTTGGAAGACCTGAATCTATACCTCTCGGTCTTTTTAGAGGTGTACAACACGTTGAAGCTTAATGGAGTCTCTACTGATGCCATCCGATTATGCTTATTTCCCTTCTCATTGAGAGATAAAACAAGGGCTTGGTTACACTGTTTGCTATCGGAATGTATTACCACTTGGGATGAGTTAACAAGAGCCTTCCTCGCTAAAGTTTTCCCTCCGAACAAAACGGCCAGCTTAAGGAATCAAATCACCAACTTTACGCAAAAAGATGAAGAGACGCTCTACGAAGCTTGGGAGCAGTTTAAAGATTTGCTGCGCTTATATCCCCATCATGGTCTTCAATATTGGATGATTATCCAAGCTTTTTATAATGGTGTGACCCAATCTGTAAGGTCTACTATTGATGTGACGGCGTGAGGAACCTTGACGAATAATACTGAGGATGAAGCCTATAACTTAATTGAGGAGATGACACTTAATAATTTCCAATGGTCCAATGGACAAGGCCAACCCAAACGGGTTGAAAGTAAGCTTAAAGTTGATGCATTTACTTTTCTTTCTGCTAAAGTAGATGCTATGAGTCAAAGATTTGATCGAATGAATGTTAATGCTGTGAATTCTAGTGTCCCTTCCCCTTGTGAAATTTGTGGCTCTACTGAGCATGTGACTTTGAATTGTCAAGTTGGGAGCCCTTTTTCCCAAGACCCTAGCGAAGTTAACTATGTTCAAAACTTTAACCCGAGACCGGCCAATGACACTTATTCTAGTAGCTATAATCTGGGTTAGAAGAATCATCTGAACTTCTCATATAGATCTAATCCAAACCCTTCGAATATGCCCCCAATGAATGCTAGACCACCCCCCATTTTTAAAGACCTCCTTTCCCTTCTCAAGTACTCCATAAGTCCAATTTAGAAGCAATGAAGGAAAGTATGCTTATGACACAACAAAAACAGGATGAGTACATTAAGCAATTAGCCTCAAAGGTTGATGTGCTTACAACTCATAATAGGATTTGGAAGCCCAGCTTACCCAAAAAGCTAGCTTTTCATCTAAGCCGCCAGATAGACTTCCTAGTAAGACTGAGCTTAACCCTGGGGAGTAATGCAGTGCAATGATTTTAAGGGGAGGGAAACATCTAAAGGGACCTAAGGAGGTTACCAACGATGAGTCTTTGCATGATAAGAACGAGCATGTTGAGAATGTCGAGAAAGAGATGTCTTCATCCTCTAAGGAAGTGATTAATGAGGTGGTGCATAAGCCTGATGAGGTTCCAAAGGATCCTAAGGTTGTTTTCCCAAAGCCCTACACCCCACCTTTGCCATTTCTTTAAAGGATGGCTAAAGCAAAACTCAATTTGCAATTTAGGAAGTTCTTAAAAGTCCTCAAAAAACTCTACATACACATTCCGTTTACTGAAGCCTTAACTCAAATGCCTTCATATGCTAAATTTTTGAAAGAAATTCTGCCCAATAAAAGAAAGCTTGAAGAACATGAAACTGTAGTTTTGACTGAAGAATGCAGTGCGGCAATCCAAAACGAGGTTTCAGCTAAGCTGAAGGATCTTGGTAGTTTTTCAATTCCCTGTCTCATAGGGAATGTGCCTATAGAACATGCTTTATGCGATTTAGGGTCAAGCATGAGCTCGATGCCCCTTTCTATGTGTGAAAAATTGAAATTAGGAGAGATAAGACCAACTACTATCTCCTTACAATTGGCAGCCCATTCTATAAAATACACCGTGGGAATTTTAGAGGATGTTCCAATAAAAGTGGGGCATTTATATGTACCATTAGACTTTGTGATTCTAAAAATGGAGGAGGATACATGGACCCCTATCTTTCTTGGGAGACCATTCCTGGCCACTGAAGGGAGCCACATCGATGTGAAAAATGGTGCACTATCTTTTGAAGTGGGAAATGATCATGCGGAGTTTAATTTACTAAAAGCTGCTAAGTTTCCTTCCATTTCTGATGAGTGTAATAAGATTAATGCGGTTGATGGTTTAATGCAGGAAGCCGTATTTAACCTTGATTCTAATGATCCACTTGAGCACTTGATGTTGAACAATAGCACTATTAAGGATGAAAATCCCACAGTAGCCAAGTGTGGTCAACTTCTGGAAGCCTCTCCACTAATTGCATTTTCCCTTGCTAAGGTGGAATCATTATAAGATAAAGGTAAGCCCTCGTCTGATGAGGTAAAAGCTCCCGATGTTGAACTAAAACCTCTCCCTTCATCCTTGAGGCATGAATTTCTTGGACTAAAATCTACATACCCAGTGATTGTGAATGCAAGTTTGAATACATCCCAAAGTGACTCTTTGCTTAGAGTGCTTAGGAAGCATCATAAAGCCATACGATACACCCATGATGACTTAAAAGGAATTCATCCTTCTTTGTGTATGCATAAAATCTTAATGAAAGATGATCATAAGCCTTCAATTGAACATCAAAGAAGATTGAACCCTAGCATGCAAGAGGTGGTAAAAAAGGAGATTTTAAAGTTACTTAAGGTCAGCATTATCTACCCTATCTCTAATAATGCGTGGGTAAGCCTCGTTCATGTTATACCTGAGAAATGAGGGATGACTGTTGTCAAAAATGAGAATACTGAGCTAATCCCTATTATGACTCTTACAGGCTAGCGTATGTGCATTTATCGTCGGAAACTAAATAAAGCCATTCGTAAAGATTACTTTCCCCTTCCCTTCATTGACCAAATGCTTGAATGATTGGCTAAAAACTCATATTTTTACTATGGATATTCGGAATTCTTTCAAATCCCTATCCATCCTAATGACCAAGTAAAGACTACTTTTACATGCCCTTATGGTACATATGCTTACAGAAGAATGCCATTTGGGTTGTGCAATGCCCCTACCACATTTCAACATTGTATGATGGCCATTTTTTCTAATTGTATTGAGGATATATGATTTTTCTATGTATGGTGCAACCTATGATCAGTGCTTGAATAACTTAAGGTTTTGCAAAGATGCGAAGATGTGAATTTGGTCTTGAATTGGGAGAAATGTCATTTTATAGAAAAGCCCCTCCATAGGGCCCCTACCGCATTCGGGTTATTTTTGGTGTTTTCGAGGTTTGAAGTGGGAGAGAGGGGATGTCATATTCATATTGAAAAAAATGCACATAAGGTTTCATCCACTAATAAAACACCAAAAATAACCTGAATGGGGTAGGGGCCCCATGGAGGGGCTTACAGAAAATGTACATTCCTTTTTTTATTATTATTTTATTTTGTAATTTATTATTGTATTTAAGAGGAATGCACATTTTCTATAAGCCCCTCTATGGAGCCCCTACCCCATTCGGGTTATTTTTGGTGTTTTACTGTGGATGAAACTTCATGTGCATTTTTTAGAGGGGGTTGTCTTTGGTCATGTTGTCTCTAACGAAGGTATTGAAGTTGACAAAGCAAAGGCAGAGGTGATTGAGAAATTGCCACCATCGACTTCTTTAAAAGGTGTGAGGAGTTTTCGCAAACACATCAGTTTTTATCGGCAGTTCATTAAAGATGTTTCAAAAATTGCAAAGCCTCTCACCCAAGTGCTTGTCAAGGATGTGCCTTTTGAATTTAATGAAGAATGCTTGAGTACTTTTCACATGTTAAAAGAGGCGCTAATCACCACCGCAGTAATGCAAGCGCCACATTGGGAGCTACCTTTTAAAGCAATGTGTGATGCAAGTGACTATGTAGTAGGGGCTGTTCTAGGCCAACGAAAGGACAATAAGTCATATGCCATATACTATGTAAGTCGTACTGTTGATGGGGCTCGAATTATGCCACGACTAAGAAGGAGTTCTTAGTAGTAGTCTTTGCCTTGGAAAACATTTGATCCTATTTGATCAATTCTAAGGTTATCGTTTTCACGGATCATGCCACTTTAAAACATTTAATGAAAAAATCCGACTCCAAACCCCGACTCATCCGATGGGTCCTCCGTCTTTAAGAGTTTGATTTGGAGATCAAAGATAAGGCCAGGTTAGTACATGTGTTTACCGATCATCTATCTCATTTAGGCCTAGGGGCCACTCCTAGTGAAGAGCTCCCCATTAATGACTTTTTCCCCAATGAACAACTATTTGCTATATCCTAGTAAGCTACCCCATGGTATGTTGTTTTGGTGAACTTCAAGGTGTGCAGAATATTACCTCCAGGGTTGCCCTACCAACAAAGAAAGAAGTTCTTTGCTGATGTCAAATACTATGTGTGGAAAGAACCTTTTCTTTATAAGATATGTGGAGATGGGATTTATAGAAGGTGTTTGCCTGAAGATGAGGTCCGTAGTGTCTTACACCATTGACATACTTTAACCTATGGTGGCCATTATGGACCAAATAAAACGATTGTGAAAGTACTCCAAGCAGGCTTCTATTGGCCCACGCTCTTTAAGGATGCAAGGAGATTTGTCATCACTTTTGATGGATGTCAACGAACAGGGAACATTTCCAAGAGGCATAAGATGCCTCAAAGTGGCATACTTGAGGTGAAGTTATTTGATGTATAAGGGATTGACTTCTTGGGTCCTTTTCCTCCGTCTCATAACAACCTTTATATCCTTGTGGCGGTTGACTATGTTTTCAAGTAGGTGAAAGCCATTACCTCCCCAACAAATGATTTCAAGAATGTCCTTAAGTTTCTCAAGAAAAATATTTTTACAAGGTTTGGCACACCAAAAGCTCTTCTAAGTGACAATGGCACACACTTTTGCAACAAGCCACTCGAGTTACTTTTAAAAAAATATGGGATATTTCATAAGATCGCCATGCCTTACCACCCCCAAATAAGTGGGCAGGTGGAACTCTCGAATAGAGAATTGAAGAGCATATTGGAAAAAACTGTGGATCAGTCCTGCAAAGATTGGTCCTTTAAGCTTGATGATGCTTTTTGGGCGTTCCGCACCTCTTACAAGACTCCTCAAGGCACCACTCCATACTGGTTGGTGTTTGGAAAGTCTTATCACTTGTCAATAGAGATGGAAGATAAGGCATATTGGGCTATAAAGACACTCAATTTTGATCTTAAGGCAACCAGAGAATGGAGATTTTTGCATCTAAATGAGCTAGATGAGCTAAGGTTGGAAGCCTATGAGAGTTTGTGCATTTACAAAGAGCGAAGTAAGAAGTGGCATGATAAATATATCATGAAGGGGAGGTTTGAAAAAGGAAACATGGTCCAATTATTCAACTCCAGATTGAGATTGTTTCTGGGCAAACTGAAATCCTGATGATCAAGACCATTTAAGATCACCAAGGTTCAATCCAATGGAGCAGTTGAAATATGGAGTCAGTCCACCAGTGCGTTCACGATCAATGGACAACGATTAAAACCACATCTTATGGAACAACCTATCGATAAGGCCAACGTCCATACACTTACCGATCCAGAACACGCATAGAAGAAGGGTCAAGCTCTTGACCTTAAAAGAGCGCTTCTTGGGAGGCAACTGTTCGTGCTAAAAATGTGTCATTTTTAAGGTATTTTTACACCTGTTTTATACTCGCTATAATCGTATTTTTAAGGTTTTTATTTGATTTTATTTGATTTTATTTTGTTTTGTAGGTTTTGAATAAAATGAAAATAATTACGGAAAAAATGCGAAAAATGATGAAAAATATCGAAAAATGAAGAACTAGGCCAAATAGACCCGACCCAATTCCCTAAGGCTGTTTCCTTTCAACCCAAAGAAAGAAGAAAAAGAAAAAAAAAAAATAAACTGAAATTTCCCCCAGCGCCACGTGCACAGCACATGATCTCAATTCCCCCCTTAATCTTCACTCATTTTCTCTTTCTTCTTTTCAATCCCCAACCCCCCAAAAGCTAACCCAAAACCCCAACCTCTCACACCATCTTCTTCACCTGCATCTCATCTCTTCTTTCTCTCTCTTCAATCTCCACCTTTCTCTCCTTTCGATGCATCACCAACCATGCATCTAAATTTCGCGCAGCAAACAACAGCGCACCATCAGCACAGCATCATCCCCACCGTACACGACATCTACGAATCGAAGGGTTGAGGATCGAAGAGGGCTTGGGTATAAAATGAAAGCAGCGACGCCATTGAAGGGGGGAATTTTAGGAAATTTTAGGGCTTTAGGTTAGGTCTAATTTCAGCCTTAGGTTTACTTTTAGTTCTGATTTTGTTCCCATTCCACTCATTCGAATTTTAAGGTAAATTTCGGTTTTAGGTTGTGATGTTAGAATGAATTTTGGGTTTCGAATTTCATGTAATACTGCTGCAATTTTGAGTTTCCCAGTAGTGATTCATGAATCTAGTTTGATTTTACAAGAATTGGATGTTGGTTTGGTTGAATTTCGATAACAAGCCCCCTCCCCTGTTGCTTTGTTTGCTTTAAATTTCAGCTTGATTATGCAAGTTTTGTTACTAATTTAGTGTTCTAGGCATACAACACTCCATTGATGGAGCTTGAAGGGTCGGGCTGAGCTCATGTGAGCAGGGATGCCTTGTTCACCTTTCTCTTACTGTCCTCACTTTGTTTTGCTTCTAGCTCCAGTTGTTCTTTTTTTAGGCTTCGATTCTTGTTTCCTTTTTTTGCTTACTGAAATGGTGGAAGTTTTACTCTTGGGTTGAGAGCTTATTTCATGAAGTCAGCGAAATACCAACAGGAGTTAGGTAAGCTCTTCTATTTCCTTTTCAATTTGCTTTTACTGTTTATCGATTAATGTCATTGTTAGCTTGGTTTAATTTTGCCATTTTCCTTTGTGAACCCATTTTGTTAGTCATAGTGAGGATGTCTTGCAATTTCAAGTATTAGTTGAATGAGTTTAACTTTCTCATTAGGTGACATACTTAATAAAGATTAGCCATAGTTGATGTTGGTATTTTACCACAATCACAAAAATCATGGGGATAACTGATGATGATTTAGAATTAGTTGTTTATCATCTTAATTAGGTTAGAATGATGCTAAATTAGTTATTTTCGCACTTAGCGACCATAATCTCATCCTTGTCCCTGAGGAGACAACCCTCAAGTACTACAGCGAAAGCTGTACGCCTGCGACCCTTTTTATTTACACTCAAAATTTCCCAACAAGTTTTTGACGTCGTTGTCGGGGACAACGGCATGAGATTGGGTCATATTTTCATTTTCTTAGCTCCTTTCTTATTTGATGCTTTGTTTCGTGTATTTCATTACTAGTTGTGATTTATTTATTAGTTGTGATTTGTTTAGTTGATTTGTTTTGCTCATTTCATGACTTTATTATTAGGCTACCTAGGTCTCATTTTACTTTCTTTATGTTGGTATCGGTTGTTACTTAGCTTAGTTATTTCTTGTTATTCAAAAATCCCCAAAAAAAATAGAAAAGCTAAAATCAAAAAAAAATTAGCAAAACCTTCAAAAAATCACAAAAAATGGAAAAGCTTAAAATTGAAAGAAATTGAAAAATTAAAAACCACTAAAAATTAAAAAATTCTAAAAACTTTAAAAACTGCAAATGTCAGTTTTTTATTTCCCGCAATATGAGTGTGAACCTTTTTAGAGTTATTTTTCAAGGCTTAATAATTATCGTGCTCAGCTGAATTATAAATTTGAAAAATGAAAATTTTGTGAGGTCATTACTATGGGTCTAAATGTTAAGTCAAGGAATTATATTAAGTCAATTTGTCCAGGAGGTTTAATCGAATTATTATCTAAAACTCAAAATGAAGTTTGGGATTTCTTTGAAAAATTAGCTTAGGAAACCTATGCGTTTGCACAAGTTAACAAGGCTTTTAAATACCCAACTCATGGAGAGTATGATTTTTAGGCTAATTCTTACCCTCCATACCACTTTGTAAATTCATATGGCCATCTTATTCTTATATGCCTCCTGTTTTATGTGATTATTGTGAATCTTCTAGTCATGATGCTCATATTTGTCCTTTTCGTGCTTATGTTGAGGCTGCATCTGTAAGTTTTGAAAAGAAGATCAATGATATGACTGATCAAATGATAGAGACTATGAAAGCGAGAATTGCTGGTTGTTCTCAATGTTTTAACCAAAATAGGGAGACTTATAGTGAGATTGACTCTAGTTTAGGATCTCCTAAACCTGACATTAGTCTCTATGATGATTTTGAACCCTCTTATTCTGCTAGGCTTGATTTGAATGAACACATGTATTTGCCTAGTCTAGATCAAGAGAGTGACCTCCTTATGTCTCTATCATCAGACCTTGCATCCCTCACTAGCTCACCCAAAGATGTCACTGAAGATATCTTAGTTTATGTCGACCTACCCACCACTCTGAATGACTTTTGTGAGTTTGAGGTGGGTGAACAATTTGATACTGTTAGTGAGTTAGAAATAAGCATCACACCTGAAGTTGAGCCTCATGATTTAGATGATTCGAAAAGATATTTCATAGGAGTTATGTGATGAGGTAACTGAACTCACTATTTTGAACTTTGATGATGATATTCTTTATACAGAATATGAATCTTTTTCATATGGACTGGATGTTACTAAAGGTCTTGATGCGGGTGTTCATGTCGAATATGAATCATTCTCTTTTGATCCCATCATTCCTAACCTTCTGCTCGAATTAGATGATAATATTCTGTATGTAGAATATGAATCTTTTTCTTGTGAGTTTGAAACCCCTGGAAGTTCTGATGATAGTTTTTGTGCTGATTATGAGTCCTTCTCTTTTGATCCCATCCAAATTGACTTCCATTTTGAATATTGCAAGTCTGATTTTGTTGAGTCTGAGAAGATTGCCACTAAGAATTTTGCTTTAGACCAGACTCATACGCATATTGGACTTAATAGACTTGTGAAATTTGCATCCCCTATTTTACCCAGACTGTTCGTTCATGATGATATAGTTTCTAGGCCAATGACCTCAATACTGGCTCATTTTAAGTATGTTCATTTCCTTTCTAATTGGGCCCAACTTTTTGACAAGTTGAAGCGGGCCTTTACTTGTGCTTTATTGGCTATGTAGATGTATTCTTTCTGGTTCCAACTCACTACTTTTCTGTGTGGCTATATTATTGAGAGTTGAGCTTATTTGTTTGATAAGTTGCTACGTGCTTTGACAAGTTTTGATTTGAGTTGTATTTTTCAGCTTAATATGGAGTGGCTAATGCTACATAAGCCTCGTGTTGCACCATCTTCGTGAGGCATAGTTTGGGTACAACGTGTATCCAACCTGGTATGAACGCTCCAAGCTTCTTCTCTTTTCCATTTCTTTTCTTTCTTTTTTATACTTAGTTGATTGTGAATATATGGGTGATCAATCTTAAGGAGTAATTTGGCATATGTTGAGTCGTGTGGGCTATGATCATCTTAGGTTGTGTTATGATTTGTGAATATTTGTTAGTTGTTGATATCTAGGATTGTGAGTAGTTGTGAATATTTAGGATTGTTCTTGTGTATGCTTTAGTTCCTTTGTTTGGTTTCTTTAATTTTGTATTTTCTTTCCTTGGTTTTGTGTTTTGTTTTAATTTAGCAAGTTTTGGTTTTTCTTTGGTTTAATTTTTGTTTCATAGTTTCTTTTTGTTTCCTTGTCGGTATTTTAGTGTTTTTGTTTTTGTTTTGTAGTTAGCTTTTCTTTCTTTTGTATTTTGTTTTGTTTTAGGTTTCTTTTGATTTAGATTGGTGTTTAGTAAGTCCTTGGTTTCATTTTGTTTTTATTTTGGGTGATTATGCTAGTTTTCTTTTAGGTTTTGGTTTTTATTTTTCTTATTGATTTTTGTGTTTGGGTTTTATTTTGTTCTGATTTGGCCTTAATTTTGGCCATTTAGTGGTTTGGTTTGTTTTAGAGTTAATTTTGTTTTTGCTTTTCTTTTCAGATTTTGATTTTGGTGATTTTATGTTTGTTTTTGATTTTGTTTTTGATTTTTATTAGTGTCCTAGTTTGTATATATTTGTGGTTTAATATGGTTTTATGGTTTTATAGCTTATGTGCTTGCTTTTTAGCGTCTTAGTTCCCACAATGAGGACACTGTAAAGTTTTGGGGTGGGGGTGAGGTGCCCATAATTTTTGAAAAATTCAAAAATATTTTGGTTTTGTTTTTAAGAACGTTTGTACTATGTCTAATTAGCTTGAATCCCTTGTACCTGGGTTATGAGCTTGTATATAAGTAGGATGTGCATGATAGGTCTCCAACCTCAATGTGATATTCTAAGCCCTAATTCTAACTCCAGTTGTTCATTATATGTTGTGTAATCCAGTCCTTTCCTTCATCATTATCTTTAGGTCTTAGGTTTCCATGAATGATTCTCCGACTAGCTTGTGACACGATTACTTTGAAAAAATTTATGAAGAAAAAAAGAAAGAAAAAGAGATGGAATAAAATTTGGAATGATAAGCATCCCTTTGAGGCATGCATTACTGGGCATTACCCTTTGAGGCACGTGCTACTGGATGTTACCCTTTGAGGCAATATTGCTACTGGGAAAGCTTGCTTCCAAAGTCAGTATGATAATAATGTAGTTGTGTCAGTCAAGTGGGATTGAGTCTAATTCTGGTAAATCTAAGCCCTGGGATGATGATACACTTGCACACGAGCACTGGGATGGATTCAGAATCTTAATGTTCAATGGGGTGAAAAATTAGTGCTCTGATGTCATTAAAGAGGTAGAGCGCTTTGAAGTACATTCTGTGCATATGCAGATCAATAACTTGGTTACATAGGTGATTTAATTGATTAGAATATGTGCATATCTTTCCCCAATTTTGTACATATTAGTTTTGAGGAAAAAAAATCAAAAAGATTTTTTTATTTTTGAAATAAATTTTGTGCATAGTTCACTTGAAAACCCTTACGAGACCTCACTCGTCCACTTGGGAGACCGAGGGGTTTAATAGGCTTGTTGCATGCGCTAAATCGATATTTTTACACTTGTTTTACGCTCGTTATAATCATATTTTTAAGGTTTTTATTTGATTTTATTTTGTTTTGTAGGTTTTGAATAAAATGAAAATAATTACGGTAAAAATGCGAAAAATGATGAAAATGTCAGAAAATGAAGAACTGGACCAATAGACCCAACCCAATTCCCTAAGCTCGTTTCCTTTCAGCCCAAAGAAAGAAGAAGAAGAAAAAATAATAATAAACTGAAATTTCCCCCGACCCCACGTGCACAGCACGTGATATTAATTCCCCCCTTAATCTTCTCTCATTGTCTCTTTCTTCTTTTCGGTCCCCAACCCCCCGAAAGCCAACCTAGAACCCTGACCCCTCACACCATCTTCTTCACCTGCATCTCATCTCTTCTTTCTCGCTCTTCGATCTCCATCTCTCTCTCTCTCTCTCTTCGACGCATCACCAACCATGCCCCCTCCATCCAAATTTCGCACAGCAAATGCCAATGCATCACCAGCGCAGCATCATCCACCGTACACGACATCTGCAAATCGAAGGTTTGAGGATCAAAGAGGACTTGGGTATAAAATGAAGGTAGCGACGCCATTGAAGGGGGAAATTTTAGGTAATTTTAGGGTTTTAGGTTAGGTTTAATTTCAGCTTTAGGTTTAGTTTAGTTCTAATTTTGTTCCCATTCCAGTTATTCGAATTTTAGGGTAAATTTTGGTTTTAGGTTGTCATGTTAGAATGGATTTTGGGTTTTGAATTTCATGTAATACTGCTTCAATTTTGAGTTTTCCAGTAGTGATTCACGAATCTAGTTTGATTGTGCAAGAATTGGATGTTGGTTTGGTTGAATTTCGGTAACAACCTCCCCTTCCCTGCTACTCTGTTTGCTTCAAATTTCAGCTTGATTATGCAAGTTTTGTTGCTGATTTAGTGTTGGGCATAGAGAGACACTCCATTGATGGAGCTTGAAGGGTCGGGCTGAGCTCATGTGAACAGGGATGCCCTATTCACCTTTTTCTTGCTGTCCTCACTTTGTTTTGCTTTTGGCTCCAGTTGTTCTTTTGTTTGGGCTTCGATTCTTACTTCCTTTTTCTACTTACTGAAATAGTAGAAGTTTTACTCTTGGGTTAAGAGCTTATTTCGTGAAATCAGCTAAATACCAACAGGAGTTATGTAAGCTCTTCTATTTCCTTTTCAATTTGCTTTTACTATTCATCGGTTAATGTCATTGTTAGCTTGGTTTAATTTTGTCATTTTCCTTTGTGAACCCATTTTGTTAGTCATAGTGAGGATGTCTTAGAATTTCAAGTATCAGTTGAATGAGTTTAATTTGCCCACTAGGTGACATGCTTAGTAAAGATTGGCCATAGTTAATGTTGGTATTTTACCACAATCACAAAAATCATGGGAATAACTGATGATGATTTAGAATGAGGTGTTTATCATTTTAATTAGGTTAGAATGATGCTAAATTAATTACTTTTGTGCTTAGTGACCATAATCTCATTCTCGTCTCTGAGGAGACGACCCTCAAGTACTACAGTGAAAGCTGTACGCTTACGGCCATTTTTATTTACACTCAAAATTTCCCAACAGTAACCCAAGCTCTTTTCCTTTTTTCTTCCTTCGCTCTGATTTTTACTGTTTTTGTAGTTTGAAAGAGAAAAAAGAAAAAAGGAGAGAAAATAAAAACTATGGAATAAAATGTTTTAGCACGACGGCCAGGGTAGCCAGCACCGTAGCCGTGGAGTGCCAACCCAGAAAAATTGGGGAAAAAAAACGGAGTTAGTAGACACCACGATCGGATCATGGTGAACTCCACGGTCCGTGGTGACCTGCTACAGCCCGCGATCTAGGTCTTTGACTGTGGTGCCCCCTCATTTTCCCTCACACTTCATCTTCTTCACCACACACTCTCTCTCTACCTCTATTTTCTCTCTCTAAACCTCTATAACTACAACCTCCATTCTTACCTTATGTCTTCTCAATTTTTCACCCCTTTTCAGCCAAAATCATCCCTTTTCACTTAATCTTTTATCTCCCCACAAATTTCATCTCCTTCTTCATCTTCTTCTTCAAACTCATCTCACTTCACTCATCCACCATACCCATCTTTTATTCTCTCTTATTCTTCTTCTTTTTACTTAATATCTTCATTTTTTCTTTTTCAAATTTCCTTATTAGGTTTTAGTTTTAGTTTTTAGTTCATTTTGTAACAAAGGCGCCTACCAAAAGACAAACGAGTATCAAGGAGGTTGGATCCTCAAGTCAAGCACTAACCCGACCTCAAAGGACATCCCGAACCTCTACTAATGCGCAACCTTAAGGTAACATTCCTCACCTCCTTAGTTTAACGCATCCTTATCATGTTGCCAGATATACTTTTTTGGATGAACGCATGGTTGTGACAACTGCATATTATGATGAGGAATTGTTAGCTCAATTAGGAATGTTAGATGATGTTCGGTGGTTATTTGCATGAGGTGGTATGGGACACTTTGTAGAAATAAAAGAGCATACATACTGGGACATGACCCTAGAGTTCTTGAGTACACTCCATAAGTGACCTCGATGTTAAGCCAGGTACATATCATTTTATTTGCAGGGACAATTTCACGAGTTGAACTTAGGTACCTTTAATGGTATATTCGGTCTTCCACCTAGCATGGATTTACCGAACCGCCAAGTCCCTCGTGAATTCAATGCGAATGCATTTTGGTGCGAACTTTCGAGGAGTGTTAGGTACAGCACTAGTTTATCGAAGTGCACTCATATTAGGAACCCTTGCATTAGAGTAGCTCAATGTATCTTGGTTTGTTGTTTCTTTGCTCGAGACGATAGTCTGAATGTCCTGAGATTGTCTGAGTTGTACTTTTTGTCCTGTATGCTTGAAGGTGTCCAGTTTGAGCTTGGTTCATTTTTAGCCAGGCAGTTGCATAGTGCTGCTATTAGCACTAAAGGTAGGATAGTCATAGGTGATATTATAAGTACTATTGTTAGATTTTTGGGTATTGAGCCCAACCCTGAGGATAGAGCTTCTAGGTCTGAGCGACTTGATCAAGCTGCTTTTGAAATTATGAACTTTTGTAAAGTTAAGGCTGGGTGTTTATGTTGGGTTTACCCTGGGGACCGGCATTTTTCGTTTCCCAATGTTGATCGAACCACCTTACTTTACTCGGCTAGCCTTTATTGGGTACCTGGTGATAACGAAGTTGTTCAACCCGTACCCTATTATCCAGCCCCTCATTCTAGTCAAGCAGGACATAGTTCTTCCTCTTAACCAGCCCCTTCTGACTATGCCGACCTCCAAGTCATCCTTAGACTCATTCAAGAGGAGCAAGTTTCCCTTTGAGCATTTGTTGCTTCTGAGAATGCCGCTCTTCCGGACTTCATCTAAGAGCACCACAATGAGCTTCGTGGTATGATTGCTACCCAGACTCAATATTTTTAGGACTATAGGGCATATCTGGAGACATGGCGGGATTGGTATATCTCTTATGGCCAACCACCCCATCCTCCTCCACCACCTCTTTTCTGATTGCTTTGTGCTACTCGCATTCCCTTTTCCTATTGTATGCCCACATTGAGGGCAATGTGTGATTCAAGTATGGGGGAGTTAGTCATTGTATTTGGCGTCTGGTGCCTAAATTGGTTTGGTGTGCTTGTGCTTTGTATATGTTGTTTGTGATAGTTTTTTGAGTTTTTGTTTTAGATTTTAGTTTTGTTTAGCAGTATTTTAGTAAGTGCATTTAGTTTTCTTTTCATTCTAGGTTGCATTTTAGTCCCTTTGCATTTTCATTTGCATTATTATTAGAAGCATGCATGTACTAAAAAGTTTTTTAAAAAACAAAAAAAAAAGACAACAAAAAAAATCCACTGATGAAGATCTTTGTAAACTAGGTAGACTTCTTTGATTTAGTTTGATCCTTTGATTTACCCAAATTGTGTATAAAATATTTGAGAATGAGTTTGCGAAAACGAGAACCATGTTTTGACTACATTGTGAGTGCGTGTTGATTACTCCATGAGTCTTTACATGAATTTTAGCATGTGTTTACTAATGAGCTAGTTATGAACTTGGTAGATGTCCCGTGAGACTTTGAGCTTTTAGAGACTATTTATCAATTTATTCTCATCGTTCTTTCATGTGTGACTCTTCCTTGGCATCATTTCTCTAGAACTTGCTTTGATTCTCATTCAAGATCACATTTCACATATGCATTTAGGCAATATGATTGAGGCATTTTTCTTTAATTTGCTAAACCCAATGACCAAATAGTCACCTTTATTGTATATTATATCCCTTACTAGCCCCATTGAGCCTATATCTGTTTTTCTTGATTTGAACCTCCTATTATAGCCTATGGCCAAATGATTATCTTACCCTTAAGCCAAGACTAGAGGAGCGTTTCATTCTTTTGCATCAGGTAAGGTGGATTGCTTTCTTTTAGTGGGTTTTGGTTGTTTGATGAAGGGATTTGAGATCTTGATAAATCCCTTGTCTAATTGTACAAAGTTTAGAGAAAAGTTAGAAATTAAATTTCGATATGAATTTCCCTTGGCTAAAAAAGAAGGGAAAAAACAACATAAAAAGAAAAAAAAATGAAAACGAAAAAAAAAGAAAGTGTTAGCCTTGTTAGAATTGTAAATTCTTATGATTTTCAACTCTTTCTATCTTCAATTGGGGATGTGTTTTGTTGATAGATTATAATGGTTTAAGATGGTTGTAGTATGATGCATTGGAATCGTTTAGCTCTTAGTCTATGGCTTCTAACTCCTCACTTCTAAAACATTTGTTCTCGTCTTACCTTTATACATAGCCCCATTATAACCTTACGAAAGTCCTTATGATTGTCTAATGTGTTTGCATTTTAGTGATGGCGAATTTGAGAGTCTTGTCAAGATTATGATAGATTTGAGTCTAAGGAATGAGAATTGAGGGAACCTTTATGTATACATTTTCAAACACATGCATGATGAGTTCTACATAACTATAGTGAGGTTCTACCAACCTTACTAGCTTCGTTTGTTTTATATGCTGAATGACTGTATTTGATGATTTGGCGGGGGGGATTGATTCAAGTTTGACATTGTGATCTATCAAGCAATTTTCGAAAATTTCATTCCCTAATTTGTTTGATAATGATTTTTACATATTTTTGGGCTACCTTCGGATCAGCTTTGCCATTGGAATGTTACTTATATCTATCCTGA
This sequence comes from Carnegiea gigantea, assembly GCA_029747015.1. Lineage (NCBI taxonomy): Eukaryota > Viridiplantae > Streptophyta > Magnoliopsida > Caryophyllales > Cactaceae > Carnegiea > Carnegiea gigantea. The sequence goes on along the minus strand of JAKOGI010000833.1, from coordinate 76,929 downwards.
GGGGATTTTGTATCTTTTTGGTTTTAGCATTGCTTGAGGAAAAGCAATAGTTTAAGCATGGGGGAGTTTGATAAGTGCTTAATGCATACATCATTTTAGGGCTATTTTGCCACATTTTTAGGAGAATTATGTGCTTAATGTCATAATCTATACTCATATTCTCGATTTATACTTGGGTATAGTTGTTTGATGCGTTTTGCAGGATTTAGGCCTTTATATCTAGCATTTGACCCTTACTGGATATATTTTGACCTCCTCCACGGACACCCATATGCTACGCCCGTGCAGCAAGGAAAGAGCAGAAAATCGGTTCCAGCCGAGACGACGGTCGGACTGTGGTGCCTACCACGAACTACAGTGAGAGGTGAAACTATTGCCTCTTCGTTTTCATTTGGCTGTGCAGCTGAAAACATCCAAATTTTTCTATAAAAAGCATCGCTCAGCAGCAATAGAGAAGAAGCAAGGATAGCATAGTTCATCTTCTTTCTCCAATTTTCTTCTTTGTAGTTTAGATTCTTAGTTTGATTTTTTTTTTATAGTGAGAAATCTTGAGAGTATGTGTTTGATTTAGAGGTGGTTTGAAGCCCTTGGTTGAAAGGCTATCTAAGTCAAGCTCTTCCTCTCAGATTTCACCAAAACATTAGTTAGTTGTTTAATCTTTTATCATATGTGAGTAGTTTTATTTTGTCTAGAGATTTACATAGTTTATGAAAGTGTAGTTGGATCATGTTTCAATATATAAAATTGTGCTTATTTCATGATTGGTTTTATTTTGTTCTACGAAGTGATTATTATGTTTTCAGTAGATTTTTGACCAAAGTTTGTTTGCACACTTGAAACAACTGAGTGAAAAACTGAAAGGTGATATTTGATTGTTAGACTGCTTGATAAAACCTGACATAACATCATCTCGAAAGAAATATTTGCATGTTAGGAGGACTAGAGAGTAATCGAAGATATTCAACTTGGATTAAGATAAATTAGTTTGAAAGAATGACTTTTGCTTAATTTAGGCAAATTTGGTTGATTTCGAAAAAATAGACTAAATTTTTGGAGAGATTGCAATTCCTCGAGATTAACCGATTAGAGAAAAGCATATGTGTATCATTTTGATCCAATCAACTTTCATAACTACATGAATTCCTAGACATCTTTCCTTAATTGATTTAAAATTAGTGAATTTGAAGTTGTTAAATTAAACCCTCTTGAATTAGAATTTTACTTAGCATATTTCGATAGACAAAACTCGATAGATTACACTGGTCCCTGAGGAGCGATCTTATTATCTATACTACGACTACCCATGCGCTTGCGACAGTGGTCAATGTAACCTTTAAAAAGTGTCATCCCAGCCCGTTGTAATATTTTCAATTATTTACCCTTTTTTATGAACATTTTACTTGGATTATATGTGAATGAGTGATTCTAACGTGCTTCACGACTGTGTGGTAGTATGATTAAGTTTTAATTTTTAGTATTGATTAGTAGAGGCCGTCAGTGATGATGGGCGATGATGTGAAGCATTACATCATGTCATTGTACCTTCATCCTCAAATCTGGATCCTTGGTTTTAGTCCATGGAGTCAAGATGGTCCCCACACTAGAGATTATTTGGGAGCTTTTTCAAATCGTTTTTGAACCAAACCAGCAATATCTTTCGATGTCCCTTTTGATTTCCCCTATTAATTTATGGTTCGCTTCGAAAAGCAAAATTAGTTTGTAAGTTTTTCCTAAACTTACTAGCAGCTCTATTAGTTAAAGTTTAATGATTTTTCCTCATGTTTCCTCCTATCTATACTTTTAGAATTGGGCCAAGCGATTCAAATCCTAATAGTTGCCAGTAGGGCATGTCTGGATTAGAATTCAGGGCTGGAATCGACCCAAGAACCCGATCGTATTCCTGAGTCAGTCTTATGCTCGGTTTCTCTACCAGATTAAGCTAATACCAGAGACCAGACTAGGGAACTAGACCTGACTCTAACTAGGAAACCCAGCCAGGGTCCTTAGTCAAAGCCAAGGTTTGGTTCTCCATGATCCTGTAGCCCCATTCTGTTCTTATTTAAAAATAAATAAATAGAGTACCTAACAAACAAATCCGACCATTCGTGGTCGAATCCTGCCCGGGATAGGCTCACCAGGGTCCATAGTACTTATAATATCCCATATTTGAGCAGAATGATTTGATCTGATTGTTGTCTTAAATTTACACGGCAAGTGCACGACGTAGCTGCAGCTAGTAACCGGCAAGTGCGAGTCATGTCCATGTGGAATTTGTTTTCAATCACCAAATCGATAGAGCTGGAAAACGGGTCGGGTCAGGTCGACTCATTTAATAAACAAGTCAATTTCGTGTCGGTGTTAAGAATAGCTTAGATTTGCTTTAAATTGAAAAATAAGAGCTTTTCATGCTAAACGGTCTTATTGTGTCGACTTCAGGTCGATATCGATTCAGTTCAGGTCAGGTTCGGGTTTCTCTCATTAACTTCGGGTCGGGTTCGTGTCATGTTATCATGTCGGGTCAGACATTTCCGGCTTTACAAATTGACTTACAACTCTCAATTTAGGCAAGAGTCCACTTATGTTGAGTGGGGCTAAATAGCGATACTATTCTGCTGAAAACAAATAAATTTGTCTAATTCGATAACAGCAAGGGTCCTAGATTAGGATTCACCACTCTATTATGTTATATGAATCATAAACTAAATCATGAAAGCCTACCCATGAAAATAATTAAAGTGGAAGAGATTACAGTTTGAATCGCATCTACGCCTTCTCTCAAACATCAATAGACGAACTAAATTAATCCTAGTTGTCTATTTTCATGAAAGTAGAATTATCAATGTCACGGGATGGAGTAATCAAATATTCCCAATTGAAACCCCAACCACTTTCACATCAGGAAGATCAATCACTCACAAAGTCACACTAAATAAAAGACACAACTTTCGATGAACGCCTAAATCCTAACTAAGAACAATGAATAAATCTCTCTCAAGCAATTCAACAAATACTTGGCGTACTATGCGAGATTTCAAATCACAAACATGGGCATGATTCGCAAAAACTTATAGCATGATTCAATTTCGCATAATAGGGGCTACTCCCAATCCAAGATTAAGAATTTAGCCTCTAATCATATCGATACTCACAAACAACAATAAAAATCTGGAAAACATCACCAAAGGTGCAAACTTTAAATGAGATCGCAAGAGAAGAGAGAAATAAGCATACTCCAATTGATTTCCACAATCGATCCCACAATTAGTAGTAAATTAAACTCCTCAATCTAATCTCTAAACGTATGCAAAGTATTCAGAGTTCAAATCCTAAAGATCGCCTCTCTCGAGTGCTCTTAAAAATTTACGAGACAATCCTCCCCAAAAACGGAAGAAAGAATTAAGTCGCGAAAGAAAGGGGCATGACACGGTCGTGCCACCCAGCATGGGGGGGCCGTGCTATATCTTCGGATTCCACCTCTTTGTGCTTTCGGCATGGCACGACCAGGCCTATGGGCATTGGGTCCCCATGCCAGTTCTCTGGATCCCACTGACTTCTTCCTTGACTTGAAATTTATCTTCTTGGCCCTTATTTCAACTAACATCAGCGAGTTTTCTTGTTTTCTTTCAGCAGGAACTCCTGAAGACATGAAACATCATACATGAGCAAAATTTGGGACAAAGGAGGGTAATGCGACCTCTTTACTTCAAAGTTTTTCAAAAAATCCTTGAGGAAAGTGATCAAATATGGGTTCAAAGGAGGTCGAAAATAGAGGTTTATCAACTCCCCCATACTTATCCCTTGCTTGTCCTCAAGCAAGGTTATCAATCAAGAATCAATAGGGAGAGGCACACGTCAATATACCAACCTCCTCAGGCAAGCAGTAGCAGCTAGATCGATAAGTGTGGCAACCTACAGCTATGAAACTCAATAAGGGCAAAACTCATTTTTTTTAAAATAAAGCAAATGTGCCAGAATGCGAATCATTAGACCATGATGCAAGCACAAATACCCCATATTGTGTTGCTTGGACATGTCAAGCTTTTTCCCCCCGATTGTTAGTGAATTAGGCAGACTGGTGGGTCATCACTATATGGGTGAAAATGGGCACGCTCCTCTCTATGTTTAGGGGTAAAATAATCACTCAAAACCACCCCAAATGCATGCAAACTGCTATAGTCTTGGCTAAACTCTCAATTCTCCATCAATGCAGTCAAATACACAAATGCCAATCATGAGGACTTGCCAGGGGTGGTAGCGTGGTTACGGTTGAAGGTAAGGATGGGCACGCCTTGGGTAAGAGGGGCTAATCAGCCAAGTAGAGAGCAATTAATAATAATTCCAAACCAACCACACAATAATTGCTGTTGACTCTACAGTTTAGCAACAAAGGAAAAAGGCGTGAAACCAGTTTTCACATTTGACTGGAACTCCCTATGCCAATCATTTTATTCACATGTAGCTTTTTTTCTTTCTTTTTTTCATTCCTCTTCTTTTCTTTCTCTTGTTTTTTTTTAAAGGAAGAAAAGAATAGCATAGGTTATAAGTATTTCTCAACTCCAATCCCAAAAGGCTAGTCTTGAACAAGGCAGTTCACTTCGAGGTGCACTAGCGATCATAATTTCCAACCAAAAATAACTCACAACATTGCTCTGTTAACTTGGCAAAGAGTAGGATTGATTATTTTGGGCCGTGAGCTACGTAGACATGGGTAAATCAAATGAGAGGAAAAGGACTCAAAGGGGTTCACAAAAGGGCTATAACGGCACAAGGTGGCTTTTGGTTCATGTGGCTCACAAGTCAAACGAATGCCTCAATCATATCAACCCTATGCACATGCCGAATGTGATTTAGAAGAGAGTAAAGCCAAGTTCTAGAGATGCACATAAAAAAGGGGGTCACCCTCATGAAAGGATGTTCAAGACCATGTAAAATGAATGGTGAGTTACGCTCAAAAGTCTCACATGGGTCTCCTACCACAATTTAAAACTCACTCAAAAGGTTGGCCAATGATCAAAGTTCAACTATTTCACATCAAAGCAACTCTCATAGGCAAATACATAAGCACACAAGACCCAGCAATCACAAGATTTTCACAACCAATTCACAAGATTTTTTGCCCCAATCAAGTCTCATTTACCACATGTTGCCATAATAACCCATCCAGGCCAGCACCCCTTGAACATCATCATTAGAGGGGTTTTCAAAAAGAATTTCACCACTTGTTTTTTTTCTCTTTTTTTTTCAAAGCAATAAACCTTACTAGCGGATCAATAAACAGATAAATAAAGAGATGTTTAAAAGGATTACCTCACAGTCTTGTAGAACCCTCCTCAGCACGTCTCCACTTGAGATCAATGGTTAGGAGAAATATATATATAATGTATTGACTACCTAAATACAATGTCCTACATTCCTTCCAAGTACAGAAAATAAACTACGACCAATGCATCTTAGAAATGCACCTAAGCTAGAATGAAACCTAGGATCTAAATGCATGCATGCTAGAGGTCAAGCAATATATATGCACTACAACCCATCATAAGTCACATCCAAACCCACCAGAAATGCGTCAATCATCATAGAGCTCATGAGCTCACCCCCATGCTTGAATCATTCATTGTCCCCAATGAAAAAAAAAAATATACATGAGAAGTGAAGCGGAGGGGGTACAACTTACCGTTACTAGGTCCTATCGGGCCTAGGAGGTAGCCAAAAAAGGAAGAGGAAATGGGAAGAAGGACTCGAATGGCCCTGATCGAATAAGGGAAATGACAACGAGCCCCTGTGACTACCTGAGAAGGTGCGGAAGCGCTCCTCTTATTGCCTAATGGACTCGGATTGGTACCAGATCAACTCGTTCATTTGATGTCGCTCTTCATACTCTCGGGTCTCCCTCATTGCCCGTTCTTCCTCTAGCTGAATCCACCTCGGTTCTCGCTCCTCTTGGCAGTTGACAAACCTTTAGAAGTACGTGACCCCTTCCTCGATGGATTCTATTTATCCAGAGAGATGATCGATGTCATCACGCATACCAATGCACCCTTCTTGAATATTGGAGACCTCTAGTTAGAGGGCGGAGAAGGATTAGAGGAAAGCGGAGTCAAACAGCATGTGCATCGAAGAAGAAGGCCCGCCGGTCTCAGGGTTAGGTGATGGGTGAAATGGGGGGTGGAGGTAGTGGAATGAGCTCATCCTGAACATGGGTGTTGCCAGTCCCAGGTTCCTCATGACCCTCATCAATATCATCCTCATTATCATCATCATCAGCATACTCCTCTTCCTCATCTTTGACTACCTAGTCCTCCTAGGTAGCACCGTCTCCCTAATAATCACTTGATCATAATTCCAGTTTCTCTTATTGGACATAGTGGCGTGCTCAATATTAGGAAAAGTGAAGAGGATTTGCTTATGATGGGAATAGCAAATTGAGCCACCCCTATTCTCGATTGTGGTTATGGGGTGGAGAGTGCCAATACCGAGGTGACCTCCTAGGAAATAAGGCTCGAGATGGAAGAGCTTGTCACTATGTCCTAGGGCTATGGCGATGGCGGTAACCGTAGCCCCAATACTCAAGACATTCTTATGGGTAGTCTTAGCGACTTCCACCAAGTGCCAGATGATGAAGGCTCCAGTATCCATGGAGGTACCCAACAATGCACACTAGATAATAAACAATTCCACTTTCCTACACCCATTTTGGTTGTTATTTTGACCGAAAATGATATTCCCGGTCCAACATTGTAGGTAGCAAAGATTGATACTGTAAATGTCAGTGGCCTTGGCTTGTCGGGGGTCAAAGACTCTAGGGCATCCAAACCTATCCATATAAGTTTTTCGTTTGGAGCAAGTAATGCTCATCCAAATAGGGGTCGATCTCTACATGGTGGGGACATCCTGATATGAACCCTCAATCAGCGGAAGTTTTAACCATGCATTAGACATCCGCAAACTCATCCGATGGTCGATGTTAAACATGTGGAAGGTAACTTCAACCTCATCGACCCTATACTTGTCATCCCAATCCACATTTAGGGAACTCAAAAATTCTAACATGAGACGATCATAGGAGGTGCATTGCATCTTAACATACTCCATCCACCCCAAGTTTGGAATGAGACTTATCATATCATCAAGCAAACCCAAAGACCGCAGGGAGTCCACATGAAAAGTTTTTGCTCACTAGTCTTCCTAGTGGTCAAATTCTTATAACGAGCTTTTTGTTCATCACTAACAAAATGTAGACCCCTAGTACTAGTAGGAAGAATCAAAGGATAAGCACCTTTGGTAGCTTTGGCGACGGAGGGCACAGCAGAGGAGGAGGTGGCCCTTGAAGCTTTCTTAGGCATAGAGGGAGCTTTGGAGCCTTCCCCAATTCTTTTCTTTGCCAGTGTGCCAATTTGAGGTAGATAGGTCCCTTGTGATGGTTGAAGAAGAAAGAGAGGAGAGAAAGAGGCAAATTTTCATTTTCTACAACCTTCAACCTCAATAATGGAGGCTAGGGTTTTAGCGAGAGCAAGTGATGGGTAAGGGAGATGAAAGTGGGTGAAAGTGGAGAAATTTTAGGTGGGAAGAGAGAGATAGTGAGTAAAATTGGTGATTTTGAGGAAAGAATTGAGGATTTGGGGGTGAAATGTGAGGGGAGAGTGAATGGCAGGTGGGTGTCGAGTCGTAGAGAGAGAAAGTATGGAGGAGAAGTAAAAGAAGAAGGAAGGAGAAAGAAGAGGAAATCGGGTTTTAAGCCAAAACTAGCTTAGCATGGTCGTGTCGCCAGGCACGAGGGCACCATGCTAAGTTGTTGTCTGAGAGTTTCTTCGCTTTCCTCCCTTCCCTTTATTGAATTTTGGGATGGCATGGGGTGCCCATGCCAACCTACTGCTTCTTAGGTCCTACCCTTTGGTGTTTCACTTTCCTTTTTCTTGGTTTTTTTGCTTTTTTTCTCTTCTTTTTCTTTTCTCTCTTTTTTTCGAAAGCAGTAAAGCTTGGATTACCTCCCAAGAAACGCTTGTTTAGGGTCCTTAGTTTGACCTTAGGGGCTTCTATGAGGAGGAAGCATCCGGAAGGGCGTAAGTGACCTTCCCCTCAAGACTGACTAGCAATGTAGGGCTTCAATCAAGAACCATTCACCTTGAATGAGTCAGTGGCATCAGTGCCGATCTCTGTGGCCTCATATGGATAGACCTTCAACATCGTGAAGGGCCCAACCATCTAGAGCAGAGCTTGCCTGGGAAGAGCTCTAATCGAGAGTTTAATAAAAGGATTAAATCTCCTTCCCGAAACTCACGACGATTAATGAACTTGTCGTGTCACCTTTTCATTCTCATCTTGTAGATTCTAGAACTTTCATAGGCATCCAAACAGATTTTCTTCAGTTCATTGAGCTGTAACAATCACTTTTTCCCCACAGATTTGAGATCAAAATTGAGGTGCTTGATGGCCTAGTAGACCTTATGCTCCAATTCCACAGGGAGGTGGCACAGCTTATCATAGATTAATCAGAATGCAGTGGTCTCGATTGGGGTCTTGAATGCTGTTGAGTAGGCCCAAAGAGCGTCATCAAGTTTATCCACGCAATCCTTGTATGATCTCGCAACCGTCTTCTCAAGAATGGATTTAATCTCGTGGTTAGAGATCTCAACCTAGCCATGGTTTGAGGAATGTAACCAAGGCCATACTTGTGGTGCACTCCATATTTCTTCAATAATGCTTCAAGTTTCTTTTCTATGAAGTGCATCCTGTTATCGCTGATAAGCACCCTCGAGACCCCAAAACAAGGAAAAATTGTCCTTTTGAATAGCTTGACCACTACTCTTCAACCATTTGTAGGGCTAGCTACGGCCTCCACCCAGTTGGAGACAGAATCCACAGCAACCAATATGTACTTATTGCCTCTTGAGGTTGGAAAAGGCCCCATGAAATCAATGTCCCAAACATCAAAGATCTCAATTTCAAGGATGAAGTTGAGGGCATCTCATTCTTCCTAGATAAATTGCCCATCCGCTGGCAACGATTATAGGAGCGGACATAGCTGTGGACATCTTTGAATAGGAAGGGCCAGAAGAGTCCCGCCTGAAGCACCTTTGGAGCGGTCTTGGAGGTACTAACATGCCCTCCGTATGGAGAGTCGTGACAATGGGAAATCACGCTCTGAATCTCCTCCTCGGAGAGGCAATGCCAGTAGATGCCATCCTTGCACAACTTGTAGAGAAATGGCTCCTCCCAAAAATACATCTTTATGGCATGAAAGAACTTCTTCTTTAGAGGGGAGGACAAGTCATGAGGTGGAGCTCCTAATGCCAGATAGTTGGCAATGTCTGTGAACCACGGGGCTTGCTCTATGGAGATGACCATGAGATGCTTGTCAGGAAAAGCATCATTGATGGGGGCGTTGTGGCTCTCAACGATAAGCCTGGAGAGATAATAAGCAATGACGTTCTCGGCCCCCGCCTTGTCTTTGATCTCCATATCAAACTCTTATAGGAGCAATATCCACCAGATAAGGTGAGGCTTGGTATCTTTCTTCTTAAGGAGGTGCTTGAGAGCTGAATGGTCTGTGTATGCAATGACTTTGGAGCAAAGGAAATGAGGCCAAAACTTCTCAATTGCATACACGACCGCAAGCAGCTCCTTTTCTGTGGTGGTGTAATTCTACTGAGCCTCATCCAGTGTTCTACTAGCATAGTAGATCACAACGAGTTTCTTGTCCCTGTGCTACCCCAAAACTGCCCCCACCGCATGGTCAATGGCATCGCAGATGATCTCAAAGGGGAGATCCCAATCGGGTGGTTACATCATGGGGCAGAAATTAGTGTATGTTTGATCCTGCAAAAAGTCTCATGGCACTCATCAGTAAACACAAACGGGCCATCATTGGCTAAGAGCTGCGTTAGAGGTTTAGTAATCTTGGATAAGTCCTTAATGAAACGGCGATAAAATCTCGTATGATCAAGGAAACTCCGTAACCCCCTTTACAGAAGTAGAAGGGGGCAATCGCTCGATAATCTCTATCTTAGCCTTGTCTACCTGGATGCCCCCATCAGATATGACATGACCCAAAATCACCCCTTCTGACACTATGAAGTGGCATTTTTCCCAGTTTAGCACAAGGTTGACTTCCTCACTTCTACGGAGTACCTTGGTAAGATTTTCTTAACACAAGTCAAAGGTACCTCCGTAGACAGAAAAGTCATTCATGAACACCTCCATGATGTTCTCCATAAAATCAGAGAATATAGCAGTCATGCACCATTGAAAAATAGCAGGGGCGTTACACAACCCAAAAGGCATGCTACGATAAGCGAAGGTGTCGTAAGGGTGTGCAAACGTCGTCTTCTCCTGATCACTGAGATGGATAGGAATTTGAAAGAAACCCGAATACCCATCCAGGTAACAGAAGAAAGAGTGCCTTACAAACGTTTCTAGCATCTTATCAATGAAAGGATTGGAGAAATGATCTTTCCAGGTAGCTTGATTCAACCTACGGTAATTGATGCACATACGCCACCTGGTAATAGTCCTAGTAGAAATGAGCTCGTCACATGCATCCTTAATGACGGTCATCCCACCCTTTTTAGGAACTATCTGAACTGGACTCACTCATTCACTATCTGAGATAAGATAAATGATCCCAGCATCAAGCAGCTTGACAACCTCCTTTTTCACAACCTCTTGCATATTAGGATTTAAACGACGTTGAGGTTATCGGGAAGGTCGATGACCTTCATCAAGAAAGATGCGATGCATGCCAAGTGTAGGACTGAGTTTCTTAATATCATTAATGCTATATCTAATGGCACCCCTATGCTTTTTGAGTACATCCAACAATCTTTTCAATTAGGGCTCATCCAGTTTAGAACTGACGATAACAGGGAACTTGTGATCAGGGTCAAGGAACTCATACCTAGGATAGGAGGGTAAAGGCTTCAACTCTACCTTTGGCATGCTCTTCTCTTACTCTTTAGGGGTGAGCTCCTCCACACTGAGAACCTTCTTGGGGGACTGCCTATGCATATAGGTGGTGTATGAATTGAGGTGCCTAGCATACTCCTCATTCTCTCCCGAATGGAAGTCAGTCACATGGCAGCCGATCAAAGCGACTTCTAATGTGTCCTCTATATAATGGCAAGTCATGGCCTACTGACTGAGTGCTCTCCCCAGCACATCAACTCTGCAGCATGTATCGTTTAGAGTAGGAGATGCCATGGATTCTGGTAAACTGAATTCGACTTTCTTATACCCTACCTAAAGGGAGAGCTTGCCATTCTTCACATCAATCGTAGCTCCCGTAGTAGCTAAAAAGGGTCTCCTAAGGATAATAGGGATGTAGGAGTCCTCCTTCATCTCCATGACAACAAAGTCACATGGAATGAAGAACTTGCCCACTTACAATGGGACATCCTCTAAGATACACATAGGGTACTTCACGGACCTATCAGCGAGCTGCAAAGAAATAGTAGTGGGTTTTAGGTCTCTCACTTGCAGCTTCTTATAAATGGAATAAGGCATGAGGCTCACACTAGCCCCATGATCATATAGCACCCTACTAATGGTCACATCCCTAACTGAACAGAGGATGAAGAAGCTTCCCAAATTTGAAAGTTTAGGGGGAAGCTTGTTTTAAATAATGATGCTTCACTCCTCGACGAGAGACACTGCAGTATTCTCCAGTAGCTTCAATTTGTTAGAGAGCAAATCCTTCAAGAATTTAGCATAGAAGGGCATGTCAGTAATAGCCTCCAAAAACATAATATTAATGTGAAACTTCTTTAGCATCTCAAGAAACTTCCCATACTTGTGCTCCTCCCTAGCCTTTACTAACTTCTGAGGATATGAAATTGGAGGCTTATAGGGCTTCACTAGAGGCGAAACATGCTCAGCTCGAACCTGCTTAGACTTTTCAGTATAGACCCTCTCACTTGGAGTCTCAGTAGGGACCTCCTTCTCGACATCACCCTCATCGTCAACCCCTATCCCGCCCTCCCTCATAGGGACCTAAGGACCCTCCAACTCCTTACCACTCCTCAATGTGATGGCATTCATCGGGCCTTTGGGGTTAGTCTCAGGTTGACCTAATAGATGCCCCAGGGCCTAAACAAATGGCTCACCTGGAGTGCGATCTGGGCAATCTGGTTCTCCATTATCTTCTGATGAGTGGTCATGGTTTCAAATTTTGAGCTCAACTGACTAACTAGTTCACTAAGTGCCTCATTTGTCATGGTCTAGGTAGCTACGAAGCACTCTATAAGACTCTCCAGATTGGATTGTGGTTGAGGACATTGTTGGAAAGGCAGCGTGTGAGGGGCCCCTGCATTGAAAACCAGCTGGTTGAGGTTGGGGGTTGTTGGATGGAATGGGGTTCTTGTTGTGGTAGGAGAAATTTAGGTGATTCCTCCAACCAGTGTTGTGAGTGTTAGAGTAGGGATTGTTTTATGGGCGTGCGTTGAAGTTTTGCATAGCATTGGCATTCTCAACTCCCTGGAAAGTGGATTAACACTTGCAACATGACCTTGAATGCCACATATCTCATATAAGGCCCTAACCTCAAACATTGGACATGAAAAGCTCCCTAATGGATTCCCTGAAGGAGTCACAAGCCTATCAAAGCGCTGTGCAAGGGCATCAAACTTGCTAACGAACAAGTCCACAGCATCAACTCCATAAACCCCACTGGTCCTCTTTGGGGTCGCTCCCTCACTGGACCAGTGATAGTTGTTGGATCGACTCCAATAAGGCTCGCACGACCTCAATTGACTTCCCCATGAGTGCGTCGCCAGTTGCGGCGTCAATAGACATCTTTAATGACTGCTCCAATCTATTGTAGAATGTTTGGATTAGAAACCAGTCGAGTACTCCATGGTGGGGGCATTGGCATTGAAGATCCTTGAACCTCTCCCATGCTTCATATAGACACTCATTGCCTCGTTGAGCGAAAGAAGTAATTTCTGCTCTCAACTTAGCGATCTTGCCCGGGGGAAGTACTTGCTGAGGAAGGCTTTTGATATGGCCTCCCAGGTGGTGGAGGAGTTGGGCTCTTCATTTAGCAGCTCATCACTGGCTCTGTCTTTCAGCAAGAATGGAAAAAGCCTCAACTAATTGCGTCAGCGGAGACCTCATTTGAGCTTGATCGCATCACACTTCGCTAAAAAGTTGCGAAGGTGAATATGGGGGTTCTCCATGGGGTGCCCTCCAAATTGATCCTTCTCCTTAAAAGAAATGAGGGCAGGCCGTAACTAGAAGTTATTTGCTTCAACGGTCGGGTCACAATGGATGAGGTTATGCACATTGCTTGCGATAGGACGCAGTCCCCAGGACCCTAGGATGTCTTTTAGCCACAAGGATTTGCTCTTGCTACTTCTTTCTCACACCGCTTTGTCTCCATGTAATAGCTTCTATCTCCGGGTCAAAAAGAACGAGTTGTCAATTCCCTTGACTGCACCTGTGCATACAAAGCTACAAACTACACCAAGCGTAAGAGAGTCCAAGTAAGGATCAAAGAAGCAAAAGAGAAAAAGAAAAAGAAAAAGCCTAATCTAGAGTGTTTTGGTCGCTTCTCATGTTGAAACAAACAAGTTCCCCAGTAACGGCACCTAAAACTTATTATCTTAAATTTATACCGCAAGTGCACTGCGTAGTTGTAGCTAACAACCAGCAGATACAGGTTATGTCCACAGGAAACTTGTTTTCAATCACTAAATCGAATTACAACGCTCAATTTTAGGCAAGAGTCCACTTATGTTGAGTGGGGCTAGATAGCAGTACTATTCTGCTGAAAACAAATAAATTTGTCTAATTCGATAATAACAAGGGTCCTAGATTGGGATTACACTATTATGCTATATGAATCATAAACTAAATCATGTAAACCTGCCCATGAAAACAATTGAAGTGGAAGAGATTATAATTTGAAACGCATCTACGCCTTCTCTCGAAGGTTAATAGACTAACAAAACTAATCTTAGTTGTCTATTTTCGTGAAACTAGAATTGTCAAAGTCACGGAATTGAGTAATCAAATATTCCTAATTGAAACCTTACATGTTTTCACATCAAAAAGATCAATCGCTCACAAAGTCACACTAGATAAAGGACTCAACTTTCTATGAAATCCTAAACCCTAATTAAGAACAATGAATAAATCTCTCTCAGGCAATTCAATAAATACTTGGCATACTGTGCGAGATTTCAAATCAAAAACATGGGCATGATTCGCAAAAACCTAGAGATGATTCAATTTTGCATAATAGGGGCTACTCCCAATTCAAGATTAGGAATTTAGCCTCTAATCATATTGATAATCACAAACAAGAATAAAAAATTGGAAAACATCACTAAAGGTGCAAATTTTAATTGAGATCGCAAGAGAAGAGAGAAAGAAACATACTCCAATTGATTGCCAAGATCAATCCCACAACTAGTACTAAATTAAACTCCTTAATCTAATCTCTAAAAGTATGCAAAGTATTCAGAATTCAAACCCTAAAAATCACCTCTCTCGAGTGCTCTTAAAAAGTTACAAGATAAACCTCCCCAAAAACGAAAAAAGGAATTAAGTCGCGAAAGAAAGGGCCATGGCACGATCGTACAACCTAGCAGAGGGGCGCCATGCCATATCTCTGGATTCCACCTCTTCATGGTTTCGGCGTAGCACGACCAGGCCTATGGGCATGGGTTCCCTATGCCAATTCTCTGGATCCCGCTGACTTCTTCCTTGACTTGAAATTCATCTTCTTGACCCTCCTTTCAACCAATATCAACGGGTTTTCTTGTTTTCTTTTAGCAGGAACTCTTAAAAACATGAAACATCATATCTGAGCAAAATTCGGGACAAAGGTGGCTAATTCGACCTTTTCACTTCTAAGGTTATCACAAAATCCTTGAGGGAAGTGATCAAATATGGGGTCAAGAGAGGTTGAAAATAGAGGTTTATCACTAATCCTAAATGATACACTAGACAATACCCTTTGGCCAAATAAAGGCTTTGGTTTTGATTGTGATTCCCAGAATGATGAGGATGAACAACAACCCACTAAAGAAGAACAATGTGATGAACTAGAATGCAACTCCAAGCAAAGATCAAACCCAAAGCAATATAGATTTTGGGGATTTTGATTTGAGAAAAACTAGAATCAACAACAATCAAAAAAGATATGTTTAGGATAAAGGTTAAGCTACCTCTTAAACTAATCAACCCACCATTCAATCTTATAAAGCTTAAGCACCAAAGAATGAAATAAAGGGAGGACTCAAAAACACTACTCTCCAAGAGAGATTAAAAAAAAAAAAAATGAGATTTTGTAGAGAGATAACAAGCAACAAGCTTTTTCATTCAATAATCCAAATCTTCGAAATCTGAAAATAATATCAGGAATCAAGTCTCTATATAGTAGGATGCCCTCTTCTCCAAACTTTGTACTAACCAATAGAATTATAAAGATATCAATTGACAAAATTCTAGCTAGTTGTCCAACTGAAAGGGGGGCCACTAGAATAAAGCTGAGCTCAAATTTGTTACACATGGCATCCCCCGCCATCCCAAATAGAGGAATTTAGGGGAGAGATTTTTTGGGGGGAGTTTCTGGAAGTGTCCACCATCTTTCTATAAAAAGCTTAACTCCCTAGATCATCCATTTGCTAGCCCAATTAAGCTATTAATTAAAATCGTGTATTCTCAGTTCTACGATGACCCTTGTTTGGATAAAGCTCCATAACTCACTCAATACATAGGATCTGAAGGTGATCCATAAATTATAGAAAATATACATTCGAGGCTATCCACCCATGATTAGTTTGCCGGAATTGGAACCCATTTGCTCATTTAAAACAGAAATAGAAGCTAAAGTAAAAATCCTAATCAAAACTGGGAAAATGAATAAGAAGTGGCCTTAGAGAATAATTACCTAAGCTCCTTATTTACAACTACTAATTGCCTTGTCATCCAACTAAACTTACTTACACTCTTATTTAAGGCTCCAAGTGGGTATATGCCTAGGAGGATCTTTTCCTAATGCTCCATTTCCTTGGGCAATTAAGGAAGCGTCGTGTCTGAACCCATGACATATTGGAGAAGCTTGGTGTTGGTGGCTTGCTCCTCATCACATATAAATTCTCATTTAGTAACCATACAAATATTCATTTTCAAAATGTTCATTTATACACCATTTGCAAGTCGACTGGTCCAGTTTATCTTGGTCCATTATATATTTTCCATATGCTCGGCAAATTTTTACACCCACACATTTTAGGTATATACATCCCACTGTTGAAAACAAGCCTTATATTTAAGCGTGTCATCATTCTTTGTTAGATTTTACACATACGTTCGGGATGTCACATGTGAGATTACGAACCTCTTACTAACAATATGATAATATAGTTTTAGGACCTGTTTTCTTCGACTTATGTTTTGAAAGATACGTTCAGATAAGTTCAGTTCAAAATAAGTTCGGTAAATAAGTTCAGAATAAGTTTAGCAAATAAGTTCAGAATAAGTTATGTTCACAATTAATTCAGCAAATAAGTTCAAAAATCCGTTTTTAATAAGTTCAAAATAAGTTCAATTCAGAATAAGTTCAGCAAATAAGTTCAGAATATGTTCAAATAAGTTCAGAATAAGTTTAGCAGATAAGCTCAGTAAATAAGTTCGGAGCAAGTCCAGTAAATAAGTTCAGAATAAGTTCAACTAAGTTAAGTTCAGAATGAGTTCAAACAAAATAAGTCAAAGAGAACAGGGTCTTAGGTTCTATTCTCTTCGACTTATTTTTTGAAGAATAAGTTCAGTTTATAATAAGTTCAGTAAATAAGTTCAGAATAAGTTTAACAAATAAGTTTAGAATAAGTTCAGCAAATAAGTTTATAAATTGTTCTTAATAAGTTCAGAATAAGTTTAGAACAAGTTAAGTAAATAGGTTTAGAATTAGTTCAGTAAATAAGTTCAAAATCAGTTCAAATAAGTTCAGTTCAGAATAACTTCAGACAAAATAAGTCGAAGAGAACATGGTCTTAACCCTTCACAATCTACTTGCCATATAGTGCAAGAGAAGGAAAAAAATTCATTCATTAATTAGTCATACGACATCTACAAGATATAATCAACGCAAATAGATACAATCTCCAATGTCAAAGCATAACTTGTACCCTTGGAAAAAACTGCTTTTACACACATTAATCACTCGTCTTCCCACAACCGCTGAGTTACAATATAGATTTGAAGAAGAGATACACATACCTATTATAATATCTACCTGAAAGTAGATCTACTAATTAGTGTAATTTTCTCGAGTGGCAAAATCTTCAAAGATAAGAGACTCCATTTGAGATATCAAATTGGACTGGCAAGTCATTTTGTAATAAAATAATGCTTCGTCCCTTCAAGTGAAACGACCATGCTAAGACAAATCAGAACAACCATGATAAAAAATCAAAACAACCGTGATGAAAAACTCTCACAATTGGAGGTACGAAACACCTAGCACAATCCACCTGACTAGTCATACTCCCCTTCTTTAATCAAAAACAAAAAAAAAAAGATTATACTCCCCTTTACTATGGGCTTCTGCCCTTTGTCCTAGTATAAAAACTGGCCCTCTATTTTTTATTTTTTTTGGTTTTTTTTGGGGGGGGGGGGCATTAAAAGTGTTGGACATCGCATTGAAGATAGTTAGTTGCGCTTCTAACTCTACCAATCATATTGCCTTAGATCCAACATGATGGGTGACCAGAAATGTTACGTTTGAGTTCTCCGGAAATTGGTTTAGAATAGTTACCCGAAATGCATCCCAAACAGTTCAAGCAGGCAGGTGAACTGCTATTCGACAGCAAATTTAGCGTTCCTGAATCTTGGATTTCGAGGTACAATAAGCCTTTCTAGTAACTACGAGCATTAACATATCATAAAGGGTCCCAAAATTGATGAGCTATACATAATACAAGACAGATTAGATAATGGAGAGTTGATTTCCAAAACAATAAGCCCATATGATGTTCACAACACATATATATAAACAATCAAGAAATGTGCATCTGGGATTTCCAAAATCTTAACCCAAAACACTAATGAAAACTTCAATCCAGCCTTCTCAGCAAGTACTGAATTTGAACCTCCTTTGTTAGTGGCATAATCCAATCCCCGTACACATCAGCAACTAGGTTTGGTTTGATTTTGTAACCTGGGTCGGAGTCAGCTTCATCTGGGTTGATAGGCACCTGAAGTCCGAATGTTTTGGCTTTCATTTCAACTCTCTTCTTCACAGCAGTTTCCACAGCCTCGTACGTCAGCAAATTCATCAACTGATTGCTGTCCTGTGGAGTTGAGTACCACCACACAGAAAAGACATTAATATCTACCCTTGGTAAAAGATTTAACTGACATTAACAATCTAGCATAGAACTTGATGCTGTGAAGAAACTGGCAGGTATGTCGTATGAAACCTTATCCCCAAACAAATCGATACTGAGATTGCAGGATGTTTGGGAACGTGACACAGTATTGGAATTTGAAATTTTCAAGGGATTTCAACAGTTAATTTGGGTTCGGATAGCACAAGAGTCAGTGTGCTACATGTAGTGGAAAAAGATGAACTTAGTAAATATGGCCCAACCGCAGTCAGAGAGATTGTTCCTAATTAGCAGACCCCAAAAAAAAAAAAAAAAAAAAAAAAAAAAAACCTAAATGCTTAGATCATAGCAGACGGAACTATTTGCATGTATACATTAGAAGCAGAACTGCCAAAATCTGCAAACCCGATCTCCAAATTCGTCTGACCCAGAAAAGACCACGTCCTATCACAAATTTTTGGTTCTGGACATGTCCAGACAGAAAAACAGGTCCTCGTTTAGGGGTACACATTCAGGCTTAAGGCTGTCCTGCTTTTCAGGGAACTCGGGTTTGGACAATTCGGACAATGTCCTGACTCAGCTCATTATGAAAAATCAGCAATGTGGACACCTCGGGATGCATATTGGATGGACACAGACATTAGAATATTGAAAAGAAAAAATCAGCAAGCTTGTCCAGACTACCAATTCGGACATCCCAATATTCAGGTTGGCACATACAATGATAGAAGTACAGAACATGCAGGGTCGGGTAAAGTCTGGGTGTCCCAAACTGCCGACTAATAATCTGGATATGGTTTGTGCACAGGGTTTTTGCTCGAATCTCCAATCTGTCCAAACATGGAGTGAATTGAACCAGACCCAGACCTTTTCCAACACTAGATAGAAGTTCTCTTGTTGAGCCTCATGCAGACTATGGTGACACTGTCTAACAAACTAGCTGCTGCAAGGACATTGCTCTTTTTCTTTGCTGTGTCATAGAGACTAGTTTCTTTCCTTCCCCCTTTTTTGGCTTGTTTGAGAGTGTTTGAGCAGTGTTTCTGTCTGACATTTGGCTGAAATAGCAATGCCAAGTGAGGCAGGTGTCCCAGCCTTCTAGTTTTCCAGAACCCCGCAAGGACTATTTTCGTGCAGACTACAGAATACGACCAGACAAAGATTTGGCCACACCCAATAAAATATACAAGTGATTCGAGATTCGAAGGATGACTGTCTAAAGAGTCCTTACTTGTGCAACAATAGCAGGTGTATAGACTTCCGGTGAAGCCCGAAACTTAGCTTCTGCCACATATTTTCCGTAATGTATTCTTTTTGAGAGTGCCTGCAACCAGGATATTAGAAGAGACTAATAAGCAAAATGACTATAAAGAAAGAAATCAGACCAAAATCATTCAACAATCATTGTCCACCTACCCTATTCTACAGGAGAAATACAGCAAACATACAAATAAGTAAACTTAAAATGCTCTCGCAAAGTCTACACAACTACATTATAGTCCATATTTTATACTCATATGATCTGAGATTATATGAAAGAAAAATGTAGCTGAAGCAGCGTCGTATTACAACAACCTGCACAGCATGGATCCACGCTGAAATGGGGTAGGGTGTTCCATCAGGTCATGAACACAAAAGCATATGATCAATCAAAGAGTGCTTCAGAGATTGCAGAGAAAGGATAAACTCTATTAATAAATTTTTTAAAAAAACAATGCTACTTACACCACCCACAGAAAAAAGTCGGATCCCTTTTTTTCATGTGCGTGCGAGTGCGCATGCACATGTAACTGTTTGGAGTGGGTAAGTTTGGTTGGGGGGAGTGGAGGGCAGTGGGCAGGCGCAACTATGCTTCACTACTGAAAGGACACTGAAGTATCATATGGATCCCCTAGAGCCATCATCATATTGATGATTAATACTTTATGAGCTCTGACTCTGTTTGGAGTGGGTAAGTTTTTATGGCGGGATAGGATTAGGACCTTAGATCGTAGAGAGTTGGCCACCTGATTTAGGGTAGGTTTCGTATGTCGTGTTTGTATGCAGGTATTATACACATTTGAGAAAAGACATTGTTTTCCTACCACTGTTTGTTAAGGTATGGTACTTTCCTCTACTATGTTGTACGTATATTGTATGTTTTCACAAAATCCTTTTTCTATAAAAAGTTTTCACAAAATCCTTCTTCTATAAAATGTTTTCACAAACTCTTGTTTTTGTGGGTCTCTTAGATTCAACCTCTCTACGGGTAGGGATGTCGATGGAGGTAAGGCTGCCTACATCTGGATCTCCCCAGACCCCGCAGAAGCGGAACCCACACTGGGAGGTGGTTTTGTTGTTATTGAGCTCTGACTCTGTTAAGCCAAAGACAGAAACCATATCTCAGTAAGCTCTGTGTAAGCCCAGATGTTGAACCTGCATCCTTAGATTGAAAAAGCTCGAGGTGCACAAAATTCTTAAAAATCATTCCCAATGATATTTTTTGACAAGTTTGATATGGCATCAAATAAGTTATTAAACATCATTACAACTAGCAAAAACACAAGTAGTTTAAGATACAATAATAGGAATTGAATTCACGACAGTTTTCACTAACCAAAAAAAAAAGAGACAACTAAAACAGTGAGCTCACTTAAATTATCAAAAATTATAATACAAAAAAGAAAAAAATAGGACAAAGAGAAAAAGAAAAAGGGTGGGGCACTTTCCTTGTTATCAACACACTAAGTCAGAGAGAGAGAGAGAGAGAGAGAGAGAGAGGGTGGCAGAGAGTACAAGGAAGAGAGCCACGAGAAGGAAAAGAAGAAGAATTGAAGAAGAAAGGCGAGAAGAGTACAAGGAAGATGAAGAAGACAAAAAGAAGTTCGACGGATTTACCTAGAGTGGCCAGCAATGGCTGTCGGCCCAGCGCCGGACCTTCAGCCAACTCTCTCTCGAGTGCAAGGTTCATCCAAGGTCTAATGGCCATGCAATTTGAGATTTACGATTAAGGGTTTTAGATCTAGGGTTTACGACACAATACCATGCAATTGATTGAGGTATTCAACTCGACTTTACCACTCATGACTTAGGTAAGCCCTAATTTTGATTAATTTCAAGATTATGATGACCAATTTGTGTAATCTGTCTCTCGTGCTCTTCAAACTGCCCTGAGGCGCAAAAAGCCCAGCGCCTTTGACTCCTCTGAAGTGCGTCTGAGGCGAGCGCCTCCCTGGGTTTTTGGAATGGGCTGCGCCTAGGGTTGTCCGAGATGCCCAGGTCATCGCCTCTCGCCTAAGCACCCTTTTTTAAACTAAGACTGTATCATTTGGAAAATTTTGCATTTTTTGAATCTAAAGCTAAGCATCAAGAATCCATACGGATGCCAAGCATCAATCCTCCGACATAGGAACATGTTCTAGTGTTACCGAAGCCATTTGAGGAAATGCTTGCACTTTCCTTGTCTAAAATAAATTATTAAGTGTTAATAGCTTTGTCAAAATTACACTTAGTGTCCAACATGGGCACATAACGTGAGATGAATAGTTTGAGTAATGTATCAAAATGAGCTGTATAAGGAGAAAAATAGAGTATATGCAAGAACATTCAAAAGAGTGGCGCTTCATACTGGAGACTTGTAAAGTTATCCAAAGGAATAACACAACGGATGGCAAAACCTTGTTACAGATGAGACTCAAATCCATGAATTTTCTAGCTTACTCGATGACATCGACGGAAACTTGGTTAGTAGTGCTAGGGCAAGTACGTGTCAATTTTAAAATCATCAGAGCACACGGAAAAAAGGAGGCAA
This sequence comes from Carnegiea gigantea, assembly GCA_029747015.1. Taxonomy (NCBI): domain Eukaryota; kingdom Viridiplantae; phylum Streptophyta; class Magnoliopsida; order Caryophyllales; family Cactaceae; genus Carnegiea; species Carnegiea gigantea. The sequence goes on along the minus strand of JAKOGI010000833.1, from coordinate 54,813 downwards.
TTTACTTTGGCCTACGACTAACAAAGTCCCACCACCTCCCTCAAAATAATGACATCTAACACAACGAGCAATGTTAAGCATCAAGAGCAGTTAACAAGCCAACAAGAAGGGAAACCAGGAGAGAAAGTCAGACAAACGGGAAAAGAGGAGAGAAATGCTGTAAATTGGTGAGTCAGGTGACGAATTATGAAAGCCCAAGCAAAAGAATGACTAGGAAGAACACCAAGCACAAGTCCCTACATTCCCATTATTTGGTTCACCTTACACAATGAGCAGATATTTTGACCCCAAAAAAAAAAAAGGCAGGCATGAATAGCCAACTAAGACAGATGTTCGTTAATAACTTCATATCCACTACAATACTGTGCTTCCTCTATACAAGCAGCAGGCAGTCAATGGTTTCTAATTGCAGGTCTACCAGAATCGCCTACCTCCAGACTCCCAGGGGATGGATCTGGATTCAGAATTCTAGGGCTCTTTTTTCGCTACCCCTTCTGGAATAAATCAAAAACTATAGAACTGACAATAACTTCTTTTTTTGGGGGGGGGGGGGAGGGGGTAGGGAATATTTGAAGCTAGAACTTGCAATAATCATAGAACTAACAACAATTATTTGGAATATGAAAGCGCATGACAGAAGAAAATGGTACCTGCAAGGATATTGTGTCACAGACAGCAGCTGAGCCACAATTACCATCGTCCCCACCCTTAACGAGCCGTGGCAGAAGATCATTGAAGTACATATTCCAGACTTTTCTGTTTATGTTTATTGAATCAGCATAGGGATGTAGCACCTATGCAGAAATCAGCAACTAGTTCAAGAATTTGCAGCAAAGGAAAAGTTATAACACTGCCGTCACCAAAAAAATTAAAAAAAGGACGCCATAATTACCAGACAACTAAGCAGATGAGAAACTGATATATTGAAGACAGAAAAGAACATTATATTCACAAAATTCTCATTACTGCATTCACTCTCATTCATTCATTTTGTACTACTATTACTATCCCAAAGGATAGACCCAGATACTAGATATTTGTTTTCCTCCCACATTCTCACTGTCTAAACAGACCACAAATACCCCATGAGCTTCCTCAAGCAAGACGAAGGGGGTGGACTGCACTCATCTGGAGCTATTATAGGAGAGCTCCAGAAGCCCCTTGGAGGGGAGGTGAATTAAAGAGCAACGCATTAGCCCTATGATTGTCTGCACACTTACAAATGAAAATGCTGACTCTTCTAGCAAAGGGCACATGAATTTCACGCTTGTGAATGTAGTCATACATCTAGAAACATATCTGTAATGACAACAGCATTCTAGTGTGGAACCTGCCAAAGCAGAGTTAGGGAAGCCCAAGCGCGCAACCCACTCAATTAAGTATCAACAACCAGAGAGATCCAGGTGAGGGAGGACCTGTGTCGCATGATATCGTTCACTCAAAATGTGAGACTGAAGTTAAAAACCATATTACAATCTTCTGTGCCAAAACAAATGTCTCACTTTGTGATCTTCATTGTCCTGATACACTGTCCGCCATCCCTTCTATAAATTCCCTCTATTTCAAGTAGGACATTTCTTTGTATTTGGAAAAAGATCAACTAAAAAGGTCCTCAAGGAACATCATAAGGACGTTGAGAGAAAACCTTGTTATACACAACAGAAATCATAAGTAATTTGGGACATGACAGATGAAAGGTCAATGCGAGAACAATATCAACCTTTTGGCCTCACCTAGTGCAAGGCTTTTTCTCAAAACATACTCTGGCCAAGAGAGGGAACGAGTTTGAATCACTTAGGAATTAGCTAACATATACAGATCCTTTTCTTAGTAACATAAGTGCCAAATTTTCTGCATCATGAAATTATGCATCATGCCCTATATATCAAACATGAGGTGACTTGGAGATAAGAAGGAAATTGCTTAAGGTTTTATTTCTTACAGCTAAAAAAGACAATTTGAAGTCTTAATCTAACCAGAAGCAGTCAACTGCAACTCATGTCCCATCTCCTAACCCATAGTTCGGACTTCAGATAATTCTCTTTCAGGAAAAGCTGGGGGAACTTAAGACACAACTGCTTGCCCTGTAGAACCTGCCCTCGCAAGGAGATGCTGACAACGAAGTTAAAAGAAATAGTAACAGCTCACATTGTGATTACCTGAGGGTATTGCAGTGGTGGCAACAATGTTTCAGGTAATTCATCTGGAAAGAACGGATGCTCATCAGGGCTCTTATATCTCCCCACCTAATAGTACACAAACAACAAATATAACTCAAAAAGACAGTCACACCATCTCATTCCTGTGTCTAGTTACACTCAAGATTGACAATACTTAAGGTACCCGCGCATGCAGCTTTTCAGTTTCCTTGAGCATATACTCAACCAGGGACCCATGAAAGCCATCCAAAGGAAATGCATCAGGGTTATATGCATCTGCATTGTAACAATACTGTGATCTCTCCAGAAGACTGAATATTATACTGTCTTCTTGCCGAATCAAGGAATGTCGAATGCCATCAAGTGTCAAGCTTTCACTCTCATCAACTCTCGTCTTGGCCTGAAGACTAGAAAGAAATGGGCTGCAAAGTCAACTACCTGACCTGATTCCATCTTTACAGAGACCTTATTTATAAATGCAAACCATGATGACAACAACACTGAGTTGTGTGAGATTTTCCTCCCACAAGTATGGGTTACATGCATATGCCACTGTCATCAGATTCGTTCTATGTTGCCTTCCTACAACCTTTTTACCTAATCAGAGTTGTTTGCAACATTTCACATGGACATAAGTATCTGGCCATGATCTTTAAGTTTCTTTTTTTTTTGGGGGGGGGGGGGGGGGGGGGTTCAAAACACCAGGTTAGACTGTTCCACAGTATATGTTGCCCAAATGCTTTGGCAGGGTTGAGTATCAGAGCATTTCAACATGGTGGGTCAACATGAATCGGTCGATGCATAGAGGGCAACCATGTGATGTGAGATACGACTTATGAGACATACATTGCATAATAGGGGGGTAACCGAACTATCTTTTTAATATTTCGGGAAAAGTTTTTGACTCGCATTTCTTTAGGAAAATAGACCCATCAGCTAACTCAAAAACTAATTAGATACGGGGATAAATCAATTAACAAACTACTACCTCTTCCCCCCCCCCCCAAAAAAAAAAAAAAAAAGATGGACTGAATCAGAAACGAGTTAACCCCTTTTTTCTTTTGGAGGGGGCTTGCAAGGAGGTACAAAAGCTAATGTAGGCCGGGTTCAACCCTAGGTCTCCCATAAAGCTCCCAAAGACTTCACACGTCGAGATTCACCAGTCAAGCAAGCTGATAGCTATAGTGTCCACAAGTTAGTGGAACTGGGATTTTGTTTGGGTAGCCCATCACAAGGGTCCCCGCAAGTCAAAGTAAAGATTCATATAAAACATAGAATGATAAGCATCCCATCATTGGCGACCATTGATCTCTTCAAACAATTGACGATGAAATCCAATTCCAAACTTCATTGACTTCAAAAAAGTGCAATCAATCCAACATCATTTCTAACAAAGTTGTATAGGATAATCAATCGTGGAAAAATTCCGGAAAAATTGGTGAATAACCATAACAAAAACAGGCTATCAAAATCCCAAAGGAACATGAAGAATTCTAATTCAAATTCAAATTAAGAAACAGAAGAAAGGAGGTGGTCTATACCCAGAAGCATTTACAGAAAGTTTGAGAGACTGCATGCCCTTCATTGACAAGCCTGATTTCGACAACCCAAAGCTGCAATTTTGCCGAGTTTTGTAAGCAAAGACATTAATGGGTTTTGATGCTTTAGGTATACAAGCCCCAATGTGGGCTGGAGACGACGAATTGAACAGGGTCGCCTCCATTGACGCCTAAATTCAAACACCACCCAACACCGAGAACAAGAGAGAGAGAGAAGAGGAGGTACAAACCACGGTAAAGTAATGCGGACGTTAGTATACAGAAAGAGAAAGATGGGACGTAAAGGTGTGCTAGGCGCTTATGCAGTTGGGGTCCAGCATAAACGAGGGAGGTAGGTGAAGGAAAAGAGAGGAGGTAGGTGGGAATAAGGCAATAGGCCTATGGACAGTGGAGGAAACGAGGAGCATTTGTAAATAAACAACACAAATTGCAGTACTTCCTGGCACTGCTAACTCAAAAAGGCTGAGGTGGGCTGCCTGAACTTCAAGTTTAAGTAGGTGGCTTGACTGGACTATTGCGGCAATAGTTGGTTTTGAACCTAGAGTTGGTAAAATTAATCCGAATTTATATGTGACCTAATTTTCAAAATCGTTAATTTAGAATACATATTGAAATTTGAATGGACTGAATTGAATCAAATATAACATGAACACTTTTGATCAATTGTTTTTTTTATAAGACAAGCATATTAAATCGAATATCAACTAATCTAAAGTCACTCAAACAAAAAGGGACTAATTTAAAATCAAAATCAAATTGAATCGTACTAATGCGAAGATGACTCGACCTGAAATTTATATGCCCTATAGTCAAAAGAAATGACCCATTGCAAGTTCTAGTTCTGATGCCACAGTATTAGGGATAAAAACTTGAATTCGGGTTAATCTTCAACCGCATATAAATTGTGGCAAAATATCTCATCTAATATTTGTTTTTTGGAATAGGATAAATGAGAGAAGTTTAAAATCAAGTTAAGACTATGAGTGAATAATAGAAATTGGAAAAGGCTTGCATTAAAATTCGGACAAAAAAGTCATAGTTAATACCAAATATTTTTCCAAGTCGTACAAATGCTGATAGTTGGACATGACAAAATAGTGTGAGCCCTATAATGCAAAGCGTTTTTCCCTAAGTATATTTTCTAATTTTTTGGGTGTATTTTTCCTTAATCGCATCTTTAGTGTAAGCTTTCCAAAAAAGTTAAATTCAAAAAATTACTTTATTAAATGTTTAAATTAATCGTTCGGCTAGTTAAATAGCTAATCTTGTCCCAAAAAGCTATTTTTTTAAGGAAAAGAAAAACTCTTCAAAAAGTTGAAGTAGCTAATAATCTATTCACATCCTTGTGAGATGGCAATTTATTACATATAATTGGGAGTAGGTAATCTGACATGTTCTTTATATATCTTTTCTAGGGAGTATTTGTCATTTTTTTCATGTATATTTGATGTGTGTCACATGAGTACATGCTCTTGAAGGTATGTACAAGACTTTGTTGTGAGACAATATCGAAATTTATTTTTAAATTTTCTATTTAGGTTATTGACCTAATCAAACAACTATCACTACTTTATTAGAGAAGTTGTTTGCTATTACAAACTTTACAATTGTCAGGAACATCGAAGGATGAGCCCACTCAAATCAAGGCTCATGGCAACAAGCTCAAGTAAGGTTCCATCATAAACCAATTGATAATAGGAGGAATAACTCACTTGGCTTATACACCATGGTCCTCCTTAAACTCTCGATGTAGGGCTCCAACTTATGTGTGATACTCATAACAATCTCTCCCTCACATATGAGTCTCTTTCAAACCACACATGCACATAATCTCCCTTTTGAGTAGGAGTTTTTACCAAGGTGTTAAGCTACTGTCAAGAGTACATTTGCACTGTAGTCCAGAGAGTTCTCATTTCCACTAGACACCAAGTTTCCATACCACCCACTTTACTCCAGAGCACTTATCGTGCATGATATATGTTATCCGCTCTTTTCCATGGTGCTGTCACATACCACCAAAGAGCTCACACATGCCATTACCAAGCTCATCCATGAGGCCCACCGTTACACACATGTCGTCATACCCGAATGCACCATCGGCTCCAATACTACATGCTGTGGTATGGCTGAACAAGCCTGGATACCCAGTCCATTTTCATAGAACCGATCCAGGTTCCAGTTGGAACCAGTTCTAGGAATCTGGGAACTGGTCTCCAACCTGATTGGATCGATTCCAATATTTTTGGACCCGATCCTGGATCCAGTTAGAATCGGTTCCAGTGCCTTGTATCCGGTTCCCAATTTTTTGCTATTTTTTTGTTGCCAAAGCAGATAGAGAGGGGTAAGAGCTCAAACACAAACACATCAAAAAGATAAAGAAAGGGATGCAAACCGAGATGGTCGGAGAAGACAAAGAGAGCCTACCATCACCGGCGAAGATAGGTCAAGTTTTCTGTGAGAGTGGGAGTGATATCAAAATTTGAAAGTACAAAGAGAGAGATTCAATAAAGATACGAAACTCACTATCACTGATTGGGGGGAACATTGGAGGGAACATCGTCGGAGAGAGAGAAAATTATAAAGCAAAGAGGGAGTAGATAGTGGAGGAGTGTGAGTGACTACGCGTTAGCCTTTGAGAATTGAGAGCCTTATGGTCAAGGAGTCAGCGACTTGGGGGAAGGGGCATTGAAAATGAAATCAGCGTTTTTTGCTTTAACTTGGATATATACACACACACAGATATATGTGTGTGTGTGTACGTCTGTCTATCTGTCTTTGTCTATGTGTCTGTATGTGGGGGGGGAGAATTTTTTTGTAATAACTCTTATACCGGGTAACGGGTCCGGTCTCGATTCTAAATTTGTGGTACCCGGACCTAGAACCGAATGCCACTGGGTCCTAAATTTTGGAATCGATTCCGGACCCAATTTAACTGGTTTCGGGTCCACACTCGTTGGGTCCGAAATGGATCTGGGTCTGGATTCGGGTACCATTTTTTTTTTTCTCAGCTCCATGTTGGGGAGATCCAAGAAGGGAGCCGATTTCAACTAAGGTCCATGATTGTTGAGCAAAAATTTAATTAAAAAAATAATATATATAACACAACTTTCTGATGTATAAAAATGTACATCGGTTTATTTTGAGTATGACCCTATTCGAGAAGATAGACCTCCCTAATTACGTCCACCTCTCGAGAGACCACCTTTTGATTCCGACTCATCCTGTATTTTTTTGTTTTGTTTGCGTTAATAATGCTTTATATAATTTGGAACGGCAAGTATCATATTTTTAATGTTGAATCGTCCATAACCAAAACTTAATTGCATCAGATAGTAGTTATATAGGTGTCTTCTAGGAAGGGTACTATATGCACACACTCTTCATGTGCAGGTTAAGGAACGAGCTATTTTATTTGATTTAAAGTTTGGGTTGCACTCACTCTTTTGTCGCGAGCTGTCTACATACCTTTTTTTATAGAAGATCAAAACAACAGTAGTTCTTTTTAATTTAATTTGGTTGAATTTGTATTTTGTTTTGATTATGTTAATAACCATAATTTAATTTGATTTTAGTTTTGGATTTTATTTATATGGATTAAATTAATAACAACATATTTGATTTAATTTTGTCGTTTGATTTTTTTTGGGGCTTTGATAGCTAAGTTGTATATTTTTTTTCTTAGCCATCGCAACCATTTTTTATTTGCCGATTTAGCCCCTCCTGGAATCGGTCCATACATATATATTTTTTGACTTCCTATTGCATCCAAAATTTATTTGAGGGCTTCCTACATATTCTTGGCAAGATCAAATCGATGTAGTTCTTGATCCCAAAAAAAATTATTTTTCAAGCTTGCACTATGAAGGGGGCAATTTGGTGAGCTTATTTGTATATTTGGCTCGGGTCTAGTCCATCTTGCCATACTTATGATTTGAGAAAGATTTGAATTCTTAACAAGTTTGGTTTTTTATTTGTTTTGGTTATGTAACATGTAACCAAGAGTTGCAGAGTTATAGTTTGGTCTTTTTTGGAGGACGGGGAATATTAATAAGGTTTTTGGCCCATTTCATAAACTTGAAAATTTGAGGAAGTCGGTTTCTATATCGTGAGGCTCGACTTTTTTGTCGTTTGAGCGGGTTAGGTGCAATCGACTTAAAAAGATCAATTTTTATGAAGAGAGGGGCCATCGGTTTGAGCCCATTTGAGGACTTGGATTTAGACTGAACCCGAAAATTTTATATTGAACTTCCTACGTATCTTTAATGGAATCAAGTCACTGTAGTTCTAATGGCTACTTAACTCATGCATATTTTTTTTTCTTTATTGATTTTTCTAAAGTAGATACATCAAATTTATGTACACCTACTTATAATTTATGGGTACGAGCCTCTTTAATAAGGGGATGACTTTATACTCATAGTTAGCATTATTGTATTTTGTATTGGACAAAAAATTTTGCCGTACACCCCTCTCCTTTTCTTTTTCTTTATTCCTTTTGAGCTGTGTAGTTTATTTTGCTCGAATAGGGCTGACCTCTTTATCCACCCCACCTTCCATCTATTTTGAGAAGAGAACAAATTTGGGTGAAAGACAAAAAGTCATAAACTCTTTATTTATTTATTCCTCGATTTTTCCTGATTGCTTGGTCGGGTCCTTCATCTTTTGAGACTTTGATGGCCTCATACTCAATATTTACCATGACATTCTTAAATCCCTTCTTGTAAAAGCAGGATATAATTATGAGAGTCCAACTTTAAGAGACTTATTAACGTCCCTCCTTTTCTATTGTTATTCTGTTTACCCCTCATCTTAGGATTACAATATCCTTACAAAAATACAAAATTCTGGATGCAGTAGGTTTTCTTCTATGTTTATGACTCTGCATCCTACCAAATTTATGATATCACATCTTATAAATACTGCTTTACCCCATAACCTCATCGTATTCTTCCGCATCAACAAGTCCCCTCCTCATTTTCTTTTGGGGTTTTGATGAAAAGGTAAACTGATATATCAAAGATTTTATTTAATTGAAGATTTACCCCTGTGGTCCCTTTGCTTTGACAACCCACTGTATGGTTGTAAATTCACAAGAGCTTGAATTAAAAACATGCTACTTTTTATCCCATCTTTGATGAAATTTATTACTCCACCAGCCTCTGTTTTGAGTCTGAGTACTTTGACTTATCTAAAGAATAGGCATTCATAGCAGAGGATGCTTTTACTCTTCCACTTCAAGTCAAAATAGCCATATTAGTTATGATAGTGTAATTAATTTGAGTGAGAAACAACCGAAGAATTCTAATTTGAGGTAACCCTTTTTTTACTCTTCTTTTAATTTATTGCTCTTCTCCCCAAAAAAAAAAAAAAATCAGAATAGGTACATCTTCTTGGCCAGGACAAACTATTAATCGTCCGTCTTCTTCAAAATATAGGATTTTATGGTTCCAATGGGAATAAGGATCTGGCAGGATCTGTAATTTCATGATTCCGACAAGAATTAGGATTTAGCAAGATCCAAGTTTTTCACAGTTCTTGCAAGAACCGGAATCTAGCATGATCCAAAAGTCCAACTAAAACTTGAACTCCACTTGAGTGATTTTAGACAGATATGAGGCATCCATGTTCTATTGTTATGTTACCTTGAACTTTGTCTGAATTTTTAAAGATGACTGGATTTAATTCCTGATTCACCTTCTCTATTTCTTCAAATTGTCTCAAAGCCCGTTCCTTTATGAATGCTGCTTTTCCTTCCTTTCAATATATTTTTTTTAATCCTAGATTATTGCTTCAATTAGGCCCTCCATCTCTTTGGCTTTGTACCTTGTATTTATAATAGCAGAGGATAATTAATGACTATGGACAGGACCCTAGGTAACGAAAGAGCCCCGCTTCAAGATGGTCGAAAATGTGACTATGGGCCTTATTATCAGCATTCAAGCTCTTTGCAAAGTCTCAATGTAATCCCTTCCTCCACCCTAACATCCATCTTGGTTAAGAAAGTTAGAGTCAAGCAAGGGACACTCCGTTATCAGAGGAATGACGAGAACAAATATGTCGATGTAAGTAAGGATTATGAGAACGATCTTACTGCCACTATTCTTGAGAAAGTTAACACTCAACGTCATGGCCCCAAAATACACCCAACTGAGGAGGAATTTTACCCAACTCTACACAGGCTTCTTATTGGAAGAAGGAATTGGGGATTAACATTCCAATTTCGAGGTTGTTCAATCATTATGATAGAAGTGATCGAATAGACCAAATGGACCAAACAAATACTCATCCATTTTGAAGAACCTTTGAAACAGGCTTGCATATTTGGTGTCGTTGGTGTATCTTAATTTCGATACCATTTAAACACAAATGTATGGCGGGCCTTTAGTGAGCTTTGAGGTCCATTAACCAACACTCTTCATCACGGTGTAGGTAAAGTTGGCATTTCACTTCATGATTTAGAGCGGATTGGAGGCTTAGCAACTCTTGGAGCTACATATGAGGAATTTTTGCCTCTAAACAAAGACGTGGCTGATCATAATAAATATCCCACTACTGTTGTTAAGTTGTTACATATTCATGCTGAGCTTTGCGAGTTTCATAAAGTTAAGCATATTTATTATGATCTTTGGTTAGATCATTTTTATAGAGAATATTTGGTGTATTTCGCATATGGAGAGCATATGGTCTTGAGAAAGAGAAAGTTGAGGCAAAGAAAAGGACCCATGTTCGCATTTCCCATCAAGAGTGAACCGCAAACTTGAATGTCATAGCTGGGGGTGAACTTGCCCCTTTCTTAGTCTTTTGGTTGAGTCGCTTTGTCTTACCTCATGGTAAGGAAGTCATAAGGCTAGAAACATTTGTAACGGCTGCATTGATGGCTTTTGGGTGACGGATCTCCTTAGCTCCAATGGTGCTTGGATATATCTATCATAGCTTAGGAGAGATAGCAAGCCATCCATACCATCCTGGTAAAGCTATCACATAATTTTCACTATTTATATCGCTGTCACCCAGATAGCAACTGTCCTGGTGACTTTCTCACCCTTATTCATTATGTTGGATTGCTTGGTAGCAAAATCTCCTTATCCCAGGCTAGACATGTTTTCAGGGATGGGAGATATCTTTCTCTCAGAGCTAGCTCTTATCGTGTGGACTCTTGTAATAGCGGAGATGTGATTGACATGGGGTTATCAGATTAGGATTTTAAATTTCTTTTGACTATTCGATCCTCTGTACTTCTTGTATGTGTTAGAGCTGAATTGCTTTTAGAGCCCTATTACCCCAACCAATTTGCTTACCAATTTGGATTCGATTAAGAGGTTCCATCTAATCGCTTAAGCTTTATTAGAGCCCTCCGACAATAGAGGAGTATAATGGAGTTTGCTCAAGCCCATGCTGATTTTTAAAGGCAAGATACGGGGGCTAAGTTCTATGTTCCTCCTTCCTATTATGAAGGAGTTTGTTCTTAGGATAACTGTATCGTGGACCAAAACTAGCAGTCCTTATTTAAGTCAGTCAATCGAAAAGGTTCACCAAACTACAACGAATAAAAAAGAGCTTTTAAGGAAAACTATTCACATTATTGATCACCTATGCCCTCTCTATGAGTTTGTTCCTGGGGCTATTGACATTTCGAGAGTTATGGTTGACAGTTGTACCAAAGAGAAACCTTCAGTATTGTCCTTTGAAAAAGGAAAAACCAAGGTTTCTAGAGGAAATAAAAAGGCTATGGAAAAGGAAGAATAAAAGGACCCCCCATGATCAATCATCCATCATGGCAAATTCTCGTGCTCAATCACCCATTAAGGTAAACTTCAAGAAAGCTCGTTATTACTGCCCCGACCATTCTGATGATTCTGATATAGGAGATGGCATAAGGTTTGAAGATTTTTCTATTATAGACTTGGACCCTATTATTAAACAGGGAATTTTAAATCAATAAGATGTCCTATAGAAAAAATGCAAGTATCCCTGCATGAACACCTATTGCTTCTGTAGAGTACTCTGATGTAGTGGTAACTTCTATTATTCCTATGCAAGACACTTCTGATGACTTGGTTGAAGACATGCCCATTCAAAGCATCCATACATCCTTAGCGAGTCTTTTTTGCAACTTGAAGGAAGATTGAGTTCGAGAGAGCATTCTCAAAAGAGTAGAAGTGATCATTGGTATTATTTCTAATTATGGCTCTGCCAGGGACTTGTTAGCTAGCAGAGCGCGAGTTTCTCAATCCTTAAGTGCACTTTGCTTCATGATTGACATCTATAAGCTCTGGACAATAGAGATTTGTTGGCTTTCCTCCAAGATCGATGAGATATTCGACGTAGTTGAGACTGCTACAAAGATAGAAGAATTAGTGGACGTTGATCGATTTAAAGCTTTGTCTGACCAAGATCTCACTTGTTCTTTTGAAATTGCTCACATTGAAGGTCAGCTCCATAGCCTATCTAATGAAACTTCAGAACTTAAGGTTAAGGAGCAGGAGATTTTGAGGGAGGAGGAGCGGATTCACCAAATGCGAGAGGATTTGACCATCCAACAACAAAGCTTAATTGAGGCAGAGAGCAAGCTAAAATCCTTTCTAGATTTAAAGAAAAGGGAAGCAGAACAGGTACAGGCAGACTTGGTTCAAGCTGGATTTTCTAAGCTGCAAGATCTGAAGAAAGAGAAGGACCATCTCAAGAATTTGATTGGCTTCGTAATTTCTTTTGATAATGATTAGATTTTTTTTCTTTAATTCTTTTGCATTTATATCTCCAACTTTTAAACCATTTTATATTGTACTATTTATACCATTGTAATAAAGCCTAAACGTCTCTTCTTTTTTCTCTTTTTCCTCCCTCCCTCTTTTTCTCTCTTTTTTTTATCTCCTTTTACCCCCTTTTTAATAAATAATAATGAAAACCAGAATAATTACATAACAAAGAGTAACTAATCAATAATGATTCTCGCTATAAACACCACATGATCACTTGATGCATCACATGAGTATGAGAATTTTCACATATAGGGCAAAAAGGAATTTATTTATTTTCGTGGCTGGGTCTAGTCATAAAGCTAGATTGGCGATGTACCCCCTTTTTGAGGTATCAAGCCTCACATAGTTTAATGCAATTCAACTAACCAGAAACTTCAAGTAAAAAATTTCTTTACAAATTTGCCATTGATGCAAGCATATGCTATTTGTCCATCATGATTTGAGAGTTCATATGCCCCTTTAGGAAAGACCTTAGTGATTACATAGGGGCCCTCCCATTTGAACTCAAATTTGCCTTGTATCTTTCGATTGATGACAATAGGTCTCGTTATTGTTAAGGACAAATCACCAATGCCAAATGAGCGAGCCTTGACTCGCTTGTTGAATGCACCAGCCATTTGTGCTTGGTAGATTTCAAGCCTTTGTTAAATCAATAATCGACACTCATCTATACTTCCAGTTCGAACAATCTGACTTGAGTATTACATGGATGCTCTTAGGGAAGGTAATCGCACCTTAAGGGGTAGCACGACTTCCGAACCGAAAACCAAATTATAAGGTGTACAACCAGTTGCAGTTCGAACTGTGGTTCGATAAGCCCATAATGCTTTTGGTAGTCGTTCATGCCAATCCCTCCTTGATCTTGAGACCATTTTCTTTAGAATCTTACAAAATACTTTATTGAATGCCTCAGCTTGACCGTTTGACGATGGATTGTAACTCGATGAGAAGTTGTGCCTGAACTTGTACTTTTTTGCAAGCCTTATCATCATTTTAAAGTAGAGGGTGTTGTCTGAAATGATCTTACATAGTACTCTGTGTCTATAAATGAGATAGGTCCTGATAAAGTTAGCGACTTGTTTTGCCCCCACTTCTTTTAACGGAATAGTCTCAGCCCACTTTGAGAAGTAATCTGTGGCTGCTAAGATGAATATATGGCCGTGAGAAGAAGATGGCTTGAAAGGTCCTATGACATCTAGCCCTCATGTATGGAAGGGCCAAGATAATATACTTAGATGGAGCAATTATGGTGGTTGATAAATAAAATCACTATGTATTTGACAAGCTTGACATGCCTTGGCAAACTTTAATGCATCTTGAACCATAGTTGGCCAGTAATAGCCCAACCTTTTGATTTGATTAGTAAGTTTTGGACCTACATGATGAGCACCATATACCACGGTATGAACTTCATTTAGGACATAAGCAGCCTCCTCCCCTGACAAACATCTAAGTAAAACCCTATCGAATGTCTTTCGATATAAGGTGTCATTTTCAAATGTAAACATTAGTGCTCGTCGTTTTACATCTGCCCTTTTCTTTGGATAAGTGCATAAGACGCCTTGAATATACTCAATGAGAAGTTGTCTCCAATTTGCTTCTTCTTCGACCTCAAAAATCAAGACTGCGTTTATTTCTTCAATTTCATTGAAACATCTAAAGTTGAGGCCAACAAGTGACATTTCCCAGTCATTAGGGGGTGTCAGTGAAGTGGCCAACTTTGCTAAGGCATCTGCTTTATCATTTGCAAACCTCAACACATGATTGACCACTACTTGAAGGAATTGGTTCATAAGGCTCCTTGCCCTTTTGCAGAGAGGCACTATTTTGGCATTTCTTACCTCGTATTGACCATTTATTCATCAGATGATTAACTGGGAATCACCAAATACTTCAAGCTCGTCAATGCACATTTCAAGGGCCAATTCAAGGCCAATGATGAGTGCCTCATATTTAGCCACATTATTTGAATAAATCTCGAGGAGAGAGAATGAGTTAGGGATAAGTCCTCCTGATGATGTGACAAACACAATTCCTACTCCGACTCCTCGACTCATTGCTACCCCATCAAAATATAACTGTCATGTTTTAATTTCATTAAGCATAACTTCATCATCTGCTAGATCATCGGCCAGTTTCTCATTATCTAGACATGGATGCGCTGCTAGAAAATCGGATATAACTTGTCCCTTTACTGCCTTTTAAGGCATGAACTTGATGTCAAAAGGGGCCAAAAGCGTAGCCCATTTAGCCAATCTCCCTGATAGCATGTGCTAAGATATATATACTTTAATGGATCTGCCTTCAAAATTAAAATGATATGATGAGACAAGAGGTAGTATTGTAACTTCTAAATGGCGAAAACCAAGGCAAGGCAAATTTTTTCCATAGAGGAGTACTTTACTTCTGCACCCACCATTGTCTAGCTAATACAATATAAAGCATTTTCCTTCCCTTCCTCATTTTTTTGGGCTAACATAGCCCGTAATGATCATTCAAGGGTTGCTGAATATAGGATTAGGGGTCTTCCTTCTACTGAAGCCATTAGGACAGGTAGCCTGTGAGATATTGCTTGATACTTTCAAAAGCATTTTGACAAGCTTGATCCTGAATGAAGGGTGTTTCTTTTTGTAAGAGTCTTATGAAAGGTTGACACCTTCCTAACAAATTGGAGATGAACCGCCTTATATAAGCTAGCCTTCCTTGTAAACCTCGCAATTCTCTTAAGTTTCTCGGACGGGGCATTTGGATTATGGCTTTGACTTTATTGGGGTCAATTTCAATTCCCTCTTTTCGAACAACAAAGTCGAAGAATTTTCCCAAAGTAACCCTAAATGCACATTTTAAGGCGTTCATCTTGAGTTGGTGCACACGCAATTTTCGAAGGCCTTTCTTAGATCATGAGGATGATTTTCTCTATGTTTTGTTTTCACAACCAAATCATCAACATAACACTCAACTAAATCGTGGAGGAAATCACAAAAAATGATTGTTATGGCGCTCTGGTAGATGGCCCATACATTTTTCAAGCCAAATGGCATTACCATATAGCAATATATGCCCTGGGGTGTTCGAAAGGCGGTTCAGTCTTCATCTTTGGGATCCATTTAGATTTGGTTGTAGCCTAAGAAACCATACATAAAGGACAAAGCTGTAAACCCTGTAGTGGCATCTATGAGAAGCTCGGTGATTGGCAATGGGAAATCATCCTTGGGACATGCATTATTTAAGTCCTTGAAATCCACAACATATCCAAAGTTGACCATTCTTTTTCCAAACAGGGACCATGTTAGCCAATCAAGTTGGGTATTGAACTTTATGGATGAAGTTAGCTTTTATGAGCTTGTCCACCTCAGCATTTATTTGGATTGCAGTTCGGGACGAAAGCATCATTGAGGTTGCTTTATCGATTTTACTCCTTTAGAAACAGCTAACTTATGGACAGCAATATTCGGATCTAAGCTTGGCATGTCTTGATATCCCCAAGCGAATACATCTTTGTACTCCTAAAGGAGTTGTTCATACTGTACCACTTCTTCATCATTTAATATGGTACTCACAAAAATCGGTTTGGGGTCATTAGTTGTTCCAAAATTTATCTCTTGAAGCTTATAGATTGTTGCTTGACCACCATCTTTCATTTCTAGTGATGCCGATTGAACAGCCTCAATAAAATCCTCAGAGGATCCTTGTTCTATAGCAATTGAGTCACCATTTAAGCTTTTAAGTGAATTAGCATAAGCTTGAACTTCACTACACATTTCATGATTTGTTATGTCAATCTTATGATATTTGTGAGCTCTTTGACGAGGAGATTTAAAATTTTGAGCGTCTTCCTCATCTGCAATGGACACGACATTAACTTGTCTACTTACTTAACTTGGCTACTGTCATTTTGGTCATAGACTCAAACAAGGCTCCTAGGTTGTTGCCTTTTCTTCTTCAGCTTCCACTTTTTCTGTTTTCTAACTTGGATATTCTTTTGCTTGGGTTCATTGACTTTTCCAAGTCTCTGAAAAATCGAGATTCGAGGTTGAACTCGCTCATTTTGGGAGACCATCTCTTGCTTTTGCGGTGTAAAAATCACATTATTCATGGCACGAGCCTTGAGAACTCCCCCATCATGTGATACTTGGAGTGCTTCAAAGGCATCCCCTTGAAAGGATGCTTTTAGAACTCCACCTTCATGAGAGATGTTTATTTGTTTGTTGGCGTCGATAAGGCCGCTCTTATTATAGTCCTTCTTCTTCTTTTGAGATTGTGATGATTCTCCTAGAAGCTAATTGCTTGAAGAAGACGCTTATGTCAGAGAGTTTGAAGAGTTTTCTCTTAAAACTACACTCTTGTTGTACAGTATTGTTCTTATGACTAAGTTTTCTTTAGGCATTGACTGGTTAATTCGTATAAGGGGAAAAGTGTAACTCGTCATAAGAAAGTTCACAATTTCCTTTACAGGTGTCAAGGCCTTTTGGGCCAGCCTTTCATTTCTCCTTGGGTGTGTACTTGAATAACACCTTTGATCATGGAGATTGATATTCCTTGGCTTCACTAGTGTAATTGTTGACAACCGAAATGACTTTTAAGGCAAAGTAAGAGTCTTAGGATTTTCTCTTCAGTTACTCTTTTTTTGGCCTAAAAGAACTTGGAAGGTTCCATAATCAGCTGATTTGTAAAACCTAGTGGCAGTGTAATTAACATCTTCACCATGAAAAGGATTTACATCTCCACAGATTTTTTTTCTCACTGACATGCTCGTTAGTGTATTTCAGACACTGGTAAAGAGTCGATGCAATAGCCTTGCTAGTATAGAGCCATGGTCGCCCAAGTAGGGCATTGTAAGATGTATCTGCATCTATTACATGAAAGAGAGCATCTATGTAGAGGTCATCTAACTTAACTTTCAAAGCACTAGTGCCTAAGGCTTTTTGCCCCACCTAATTAAATGATTGTATTGTGGATAAAGTTGGGAATAACTTATTTGGTATTATCCCTATTGCCCTCAATACCCTTAATGGAAGAAGCTTGACTATAGAACCACAGTTAAGTAAGATCCAATTTATTCTTTTATCTCTAACACACCAGTAACATATAAAGGCCTATTGTGATTCGCAGACCTCAACTGGAGGTCCTCATGAGAGAACCTCATGCAAGCCATGCATGCAGCACACCGGTTTAAAGGAGAGGACAACACCTCATCTACCTCAATAGGCTCAACTTGATCTTTGTAGTTATTAGGGTCCATTAACGCCTAAATAAGTGCCGTTCTTAGCTCTTTAAACATTTGTAAAGCATCATTGACAATTAAGCACACTGGGATTTGCTTGATGAGAAATGACATCATAGCGGACCTATTTCTTATGAGATCCTTGATGAACTTGAAAAGGGACTGGACAAGAAGATCCTTCTTAGACTCCTTAGTTGACTGTCTGTTCTCAACAGTGCCTTTGCAATTTGAGCTTGAGGGAAGTACTTCCTCTTTACCCTTTTTTTTAGCATTCACTGATATTAGTGGTATACCTGGTGTTGTTTATTTCTTCTTTTCTTTTCCCACTGATTTTGGTGGCTAGAGTTGATGATCGGACTGAAGAGTTACTTGGTCCACTTCTTGAGTGGCATTTGGGGGCATAACATTCACCCCTTCACATTCATCAGCCCATGAAACCATACAGCATTAGGCTACTTCCCTTTTTATGGGATCATCATCCGAGGAGTCACTGCCGAAAAAACCCTTAGGAATGTAATCACCTAAAGTGAAAGGGGTCTTAATCAGCGACACGTACTCCTCTTCGAAAGTTATCTCCGACTTCTTTTTAGCCTTTGACTTCTTCTTTTTATTTTTCTTATTTTTCTTTTGTGGCGGCTTCTGTCCTTGCATTTTGACTCCCAAGAACTGAGAAGCCTGGGTTACTTCTTCTCGAAATTATCTCCTACTGAAGTAGGTTTGCCATCTAAAGCCATCATCATCATCATCATATGATGTTCTCTAAACTTGGGTCTAGGTAGAAATCGTACAAGATTGGTGCTCTTAGTGAAGGATGAGGCATATCTGGATATGCACACACTATTGCTATGTCATCATTAGCAATGAACTTAATAGGGACCTCATGGGGTGGTAATGACACCGTTAGGATCCCTTCATTAGTTTTTGAGGATGATGGATAAGATTCATCCTTCTGTTCAACCGCTGAGGTTACATTTGATAATACAGGAGGCCCTTTGGGTGGAGCTCCTTCTATCTCAATTTCTTCCCTTCCGATCATGTCTTTAATTACATCTTTGAAGACATAAGAGTCTTTTATGGGGTGGCTGATGATCATATGGTATGAGCAATACTTAAGATCATCAGTCTTATTGATTTCAACAGGTTATTTTGGCTCTGGAAGGGAAACGGCTTTCGCAGCCATCAACTCATCAAATATCTCTTGAACATCATCATCATCGAAGGGATACTTTTTTTATTTCCTTTCTTAGAGGGTAAGTCCTCGACCTTCCTCTTTCAGCTTGCCTTTACCATTTTTGTTGAAAATTTCGCCATTGGCTTGTTTTGGGCTTGTTTTCACAAAGGTAGCCATCGACTCTCCCTTTTTGATTAGCCTTTTGATTTCCTCCCTCTTGGATTGTATATTTTCTGATAGGCAAGTTGTCTTTATGCATTACTTGCCTTAGACACAAGGGCATCAAAGTTTTAGGGCTCAGCAGTACTAACATATGTAGCAATTTGAGGATCCAAGTTGTTAGCACACATTTGAACCGCTGATTGCTCGCTTGGCTTTTCTGGGCATTGCAAGCTTAGGCTCCTCTACCTTGTGATGAAGTCGTTCACACTCTTGTTCAGCCTTTGGCATTTATCAGTGACGTCTATTACGGAGACCTTCCTTTTTGAGCTCACGAATTGAGCCAAGAATGCCCTTTGAAGGTCATCCTAAGTGTGTATTGACCCAGGCTGAAGCTGGGTATACCATGTAAAAGTTGCCCCTTTGAGGGACTGTATGAACTGCCTGATCAATCATTTAAGGCAGTTTTATCGCACACTAAGTAGAAATGGGCCAAATGTTTGTACGGTGATCCATTTATTCCATCGAACTTCTCAAAGGTTAGCTTCTGGTGACCTTTAGGGAAAGGAATCGAGTCATAATGACTTAGATATAGGTCCCTACATCCCAACACTGGGGGATTCATGGCTGCTTGGTGCTCTCTGATCCCTTGAGCTATCAGCTCCTTGATATCTCATGAAGTGATAACGATGTTGCTACTATCATCCTCATTAGTTTTTTCATGCTCTCCACTTTCAAGGCGAGTACCAAGATCAGCAATTTTGGCCTCCTTTTCTGCAAGCTTCCTTTGTACCTCTTGCATTTGTTCCTCGAGACTTACGATACTGGTAACCAAGACTGGCATGTTTTCAGCCTGGTCTTCCTCGATGATTTGCTCTTGTGGGATGACGATTGACGACTCCTCTTTTTGGAAGAGAGTTCTAAGGTAATAAAAGGTAGGACTTATAACCTCGTCTTATTCTTCAAGTCATTGCTAGATGGAAGGTGGTGACTGAAGATTGTAAGGTCACCTCAGCATATGTCAATGCATTAACCCTTAATCTTGTAATCTGGACATTATATACCTGTGATCCGACTGTTACTGAGGTCAAATCACTTTGACTTTGTGATCTATGAGGCAAAATCCTCCTACCTTGTGTAGGGCCCTGAGGAGGAGTAGCCTCCATGACCTATAGAGGTCTTGGCACCATAGTAGGAGTGCTTGAGGCTAACGGTTTGACGAATTTCACCTTTGGGGTCTTAGGTGCCATTTCCTCCTCCGAATAGGAGGTTATCATTACCTCAGCTCTGGGAATGTCAATGGGGATAGTCTTAATAAAGATCCCCTTTGTCGAGCGAACTTGAGGAGCCTTTTTGACTCCTGAGGTTCCTTCCCCAAATGGCTTATTGGGGTTCTTCAAGGTTGGGGGTTTTGTGCTTAGCTTTGCCCCCTTCCTAGTGGATGCAGGAGCCCAAGTCTGCATTGGGCCTGAGGAAAGAACTCGGGCTTGCCTTAGGGGTAGATTAGAGCCTGAGCTTGCCTTGGTTGGATTGTCCCTCAGGTTGTTGGTGCCTTTCTTGTGTGGGTTCCCCTCCAAGATAGAACTTAGGTGGGGTGTAAAGTTAGCACTGGGTTAAACAGACTAACCATTGAGGGGAAAGCTGTGGAGGATGACCTTTGTTAAGAAACCCTCCTCAAGGTTCTTTTGGCTAGCTCCAAGGCTGGTGATGGAGCTAGCTTGGGTGCGTTGGTCGCTTTCTTTGTAAGCGGTTTGTCGGTCTTAGGGGCAAATTTGCTTGCCCTTTCAAGGTCCCATAGTGGTTCCATTGAATTTGGCAATGGAAACTCGACAAGGATGGATCGTGGCCTTACAGTGAAGACCACCTGCATGTTCTTCCCTGCCTGGAACATACCGTGTTTGATCACGAAGGTAATGGAAAGCTTGTTGAAGTTTATGGTTACTTGAGGTGCCATTGTTCCTTTCATATAAAACACACAAAGAACAAAAACAAAAGAAAGAAAAATAATAACATTAGCTAATAAACAAATCGGAGATAAAAAGAAAAATAGGGTACAACCAAGCGTGCCAAAAATTATGTTGAGCAAAAATTTAATTAAAAAAATAATATGCATAACAAAGCTGTCCGACGTACAAAAATGTACACCAGTTTATTTTAAGTACGACCCTATTTGAGAGGATAAACCTCCCCAATTCGTTCCCATATCGGGACATCACCTTTTGATTCCGACTCATCCTGCTTTATTTTTTTTTGTTTTGTTTTGCTTTAATAATATTTTATATAGTTTGGATCGACAATTATCATATTTTAAATGTTGAATCACCCATATCCAAAACTTAATTGCATCAGATAGTGATTGTATAGGCACCTTCTAGGAAGGGTACTATACGTACACACTCTTCATGTGCAGGTTAAGGACCGAGCAGTTTTATTTGATTTAAAGTATGGGTTGCATTCACTCTTTTGTCGTGAGCTGCCTACATACCTGTTTTATAGATTATCAAAGCAGCTGTAGTTCTTTTTAATTTAATTTGTTTTAATTTGTATTTTATTTTGGTTATGTTAATAACCATAATTTAATTTGATTTTAGTTTTGGGTTTTATTTATATGGACTAAATTACTAACCGTAGATTTGATTTAATTATGTCATTTGATTTTTTTGGCTTTGATAGCTAAGTCGTATATTTTTTTTTTAGCCATTTCGCGCCCATTTTTTTATTTATCGATTTAGCCCTTCCTAGAGTCGATTCATATATATATATATATATATATATATATATATATATATATATATATATTATATATATATATATATATATATATATATATATATATTTCGAATTGCACCTAAAATTTATTTGAGGGCTTCTTACGTGCTCTTGGCAAGATCAAATCGACATAGTCCTTGGCCCAAAAAAAAACATTTTTCAAGCTTGCACCATGGGGGGGGGGAGGGGGAATTTGACGAGGTTAGTTGTATATTTGGCTCGGGTTTAGTCCATTTTGCCATACTTATGATTTGAGAAACATTTGTCTTTTCAAGAAGCTTGGTTTTTTATTTGGTTTGGTTACGTAACGTGTAACAAAGGGTTGCAGAGTTGTAATTTGGTCTTCTTTGAAGGAGTGGGAATATTAATAAGGTTTTTGGCCCTTTTCGTGGACTTGAAAATTTGAGGGAGTCGATTTTTGTATCATGAGGCTCGATTTTTTTGTCATTTGAGCAGGTAAGGTGCAATTGATTTGAAAAGATCAATTTTTGTGAAGAGAGGGGGCATCGATCTGAGCCCATTTGAGGACTTTGATTTAGATTGAACAGAAAATTTTATATCAAGTTTCCTACGTATTCTTAGTGTAATCAAGTCATCGTAGTTCTAATGGTTACTTAACTCATGCAACTTTTTTTCCCTCACAGATTTTTCTAAAGTAGATACATCAAATTTTTCTAAAGGCTTGTATTAAAATTAGGACTTAGTACCAAATATTTTTCCAAGTCGTACAAATTTTGATATTTGGATCGGACAAAATAGTGTGAGGCCCATAACGTAAAGCACTTCCTCCTAAGTATAGTTTCTAATTTTTAGGTGTATTTTTCCTTAATCGCATCTTTAGTGTAAGCTTTCCAAAACAAGTTAAATTCAAAAAATTACTGTATTAAATGTTTAAATCAATTGTTCAACTATTTAAATAGCGAATCTTATCCCAAAAAGCTATTTTTTTGAGGAAAAGAAAGACTCTTCAAAAAGTGAAGTAGCTAATAATCTATTTAGATCCTTATGAGATGGCAATTTATTACATATAATTGGGAGTAGGTAATCTGACATGTTCTTTATATATTTTTTCTAGGGAGTATTTGACATTTTTTTCATGTATATTTGACGTGTGTCACATAAGTACATGCTCTCGAAAGCATGTACAAGACTTTGTTGTGAGACAATATCAAAATTTATTTTTAAATTTTCTATATAGGTTATCAACCTAATCAAACAACTATCACTTCTTTATTTGAGAAGTTGTTTGCTATTACAAAGTTTATAATTGTCAGGGACATGAAAGTAGAGGAGCCCAAAAATAATCAAGGCTCATGGCAATAAGCTCAAATAAGGTTCAATCATAAATCAATCGACAATAGGAAGAGTAACTTACTTGGCTTATACGACATGGTCCTTCTCCTTAAACTGTCGATGTGAGGCTCTGACTTATGTGTGATACTCCTAACAATCTCTCCCTCATATATGAGTCTCTTTCAAACCACACATGCACATAAGCTCCCCTTTGAGTTGGAGCTTTGACCAAGGTGTTAAGCTACCGTCAAGAGCACATTTGCACTGTAGTCCAGAGAGTTCTCATTTCCACTAGACACCAAGTTTCCATACCACCCACTAGATTCTAGAGCACCTACTGTGCATCCCATATGTTATTCACTCTTATCCATGGTGTTGTCACCTACCACGAAAGAGCTCACACATGTCATTACCGAACTCATCCATGAGGCCCACTGGTACACACATGTCGTCATACCCGAATGCACCATTGACTCTAATACTACACGCTGTGATATGGCTAACCAAGCCTAGGTACCCAATCTATTTTCATAGAACCGATTTAGGTTCCGGTTGGCACCAGTTCCAGGAATTTGGGAACTGGTCTCAAACCCGGTTGGATCGGTTCCAATATTTTTGGACGCGATCCTAGATGCAGTTAGGATCGGTTCTACTGCCTTATATCCAGTTGCCAATTTTGTGCTATTTTTTGTCACCAAAGAAGACAAAGTTGCACACACAAATCAATAATTAGATGATAGAGAGGGGTAAGAGCTCAAAGATAAACAAATCAAAAGATAAAGAGAGGCATGCAAAGTTGGATGGTCAGAGAAGAGAGAGAAAGCCTGCCATCACCAGAGAAGATAGGTCAAGTTTTTTGTGAGAGTGGGAGTGATATCAAAGTTTAAAAGTACAAAGAGAGAGATTCAATACAGGTATGAAACTCACTATCACTGATTAGGGGGAACATCGGAGGGAACATCATCAGAGAGAGAGAAAATGATAGAGCAGAGAGGAAGTGGACAGTGGAGGAGTGTAAGTGATTGAGCGGAAGCCTTTGAGAATTGAGAGCCTTATAGTCAAGGAGTTAGGGACTTGGGGGAAGGGGCATTGAAAATGAAATCAGGGTTTATTGCTTGAACTTGGATAAACACACACACACACACACACACACACACACACATGTGTGTGTGTGTATGTGTGTGTGTGGTAGAATTTTTTTGCAATAACTCTTGTATCGGGTAATGGGTCCGGTCCCGGTTCTAAATGTATAATACCTAGATCCAGAACTGGATGCCATTGGGTCCTAAATTTTAGAATCAATCCCGGACCCAGTTTAACTGGTTTTAGGTCTAGACTCGTTAGGTTCAAAATGGACCTGTGTCTGAATTTGGGTACCCGATTTTTTTTTTTACTCAGCCCTATGTTGGGGGGATCTAAGAAGAGAGCCAATTTCAACGAAGGTCCACGATTGTTGATCAAAAAGTTAATTAAAAAAAATATGCACAACACAACTTTTCCACGTACAAAAATGTACAACAGTTTATTTTGATTATGACCCTATTCGAAAGGATAGACCCCTTTAGTTACATCTCCCTCTCGGGAGATCGCATTTTGATTCGGACTCGTCTTCTTTTTTTTTTTGTGTTAATAATACTTTATATAATCTGGATCGACAATTATCATATTTTTGATGTTGAATCACCTATATTCAAAACTTAATTGCATCAGATAGCGATTGTATATGCACTTTCTAGGAAGGGTACTATACATACACACTCTTCATGTGCAGGTTAAGGAACGAGCAATTTTATTTGATTTGAAGTTTGGATTGCACTCACTCTTTTGTCACAGGCTGCCTATGTACCATTTTTACAGAGGATCAAATCAATCGTAGTTCTTTTTAATTTAATTTGGTTCAATTTGTATTTTATTTTGGTTATGTTCATAACCATAATTTAATTTGATTTTAGTTTTTATTTATATGGACTAAATTAATAACTGCATATTTGATTTAATTTTGTCGTTTGATTTTTTTAGCTTTGAGAGCTAAGTCGTATATTTTTTTCCTTAGCCATCGGAACCACTTTTTTATTTATCGATTTAGCCCTTCCTGGAATCGGTCCATATATATATATATATATATATATATATAGATATATATTATATATATCTATATATATATATATATACTATATATATATATTGTTTTTTTCACTGCCGATTGCACCCAAAATTTATTTGAGGGCTTCCTATGTACTCTTGGCAAGATTAAATCGACGTAGTCCTTAGTCCAAAAAAATTATTTTTCAAGATTGCACAATGGAGGGGGGATTTGGCGAGCTTGCTTGTATATTTGGCGGGGGTCTAGTCCATTTTGCCATCCTTATGATTTGAGAAAGATTTGTCTTTTTCAGAAGTTTGGTTTTTTATTCGTTTGGTTATGTAATGTGTAACTAACGGTTGCAGAGTTGTAATTTGGTCTTTTATAAAGGAGGGGAATATTAATAAGGTTTTTGGCCAATTTCGTAGACTTGGAAATTTGAGAGAGTCGGTTTCTATATCGTGAGGCTCGACTTTTTTGTCATTTGAGTAGGTATGGTGCAATCGACTTGAAAGATCAATTTTTGTGAGGAGATATGGCATCGATCTGAGCCCATTTGAGGACTTTGATTTAGACTGAACCTGAAAATTTTATATCGAGCTTCCTGTGTATCCTTAGTGGAATCAAATCACCGTAATTCTAATGGCTACTTAACTCATGCATATATTTTTTTTCTTTACAGATTTTTCTAAAGTAGATACATCAAATTTATGTACACCTACTTATAGTTTATGGGTACAAGCCTCTTTAATAAGGGGATGACTTCATCCTCAGTTAGCATTACTGTATTTTGTGTTGGACAAAAAAGTTTAGCCCTACACCCCTCTCCTTTTCTTTTTCTTTATTCCTTTTGAGATTTGTAGTTTATTTTGCTTGAGTAGGCTGACCTCTTTTTCCACCCCACCTTCCATCTATTTAGAGAAGAGAACAAATTTGGGTGAAAGATAAAAAGCCATAAACTCTTTATTTATTTATTATTAGTGCTCATCAGTTGTGCCTGATTGCTTAGTCAGTTCCTTCGTCTTCTGAGACTTTGATGGCCTAGTATTCAATATTTACCATCACATTCTTAAATCCCTTTTTGTAAAAGTAGGATATAATTATGAGAGTCCAACTTTACAAAACTTATTAATGTCCCTCCTTTTCTATTGTTGTTGTGTTTACCCATCTCATCTTAAGATTACAATATCATTAACAAAATACAAAATTCTGGATGCAATAGGTTTTCTTCTACGTTTATGACTCTGCATCCTACCAGATTTATGATATCACATCTTATAAATGTTGCTTTACCCCCACAACCTCATCGTATTCTTCTGCGTCAACAAGTCCCCTCCTCATTTTCTTTTGGGGTTTTAACAAAAAGGTAAACTAATATATCACATATTTTACTTAATTGAAGATTTACCCATGTTGCCCCTTTGCTTTGACAACCCACTGTATGGTTGCAAATTCACAAGAGGTTGAATTAAAAGCATGCTACTTTTTTTCCCATCTTTGATGAAATTTATTACTTCACCACCCTCTGGTTTGAGTGTTTGAGTACTTTGACTTATCTAAAGAGTAGGCATTCAAAACAGAGGATGCTTTTACTCTTCCACTTCAAGTCAAAATGGCCATATTATTCATGATGGTATAATTAATTTGGGTGACAAACAACGGAATTGTTTTAATTTGGAGTAACCCTTCTTTTACTCTTTGTTTTTAATTTATATGGCTCTTCTCCAAAAACCCAAAAAAACAAATCATCAGAATAGGAACATGTTCTTGGCCAAGACATGCAATTAATCCTTTGCCTTCTTGAAAACATAGGATTTTATGGTTCCGACGGAAACAAGGGTCCGACATGATCTGTAATTTTATGATTCCGGCAAGAATTAGGATTCAGTAGGATCCAAACTTTTCACAATTGTTGCAAGGACCGGAATCTAGCATGATCCAAAATTTCAACTAAAACTTGAACTTAACTTGAGTGATTTTAGATGAATATGAGGCATCCATGCTCCATTGTTCTATTACCTTAAACTTTGTCTGAATTTTTAAAGATGACTGGATTTAATCCCTTATTTACCTTCTCTATTTCTTCAAACTGTCTCGAAGCTCGTTCCTTTATGAATGCTACTTTTCCTTCCTTTGAACAGTCTTTTTTTAATCCTAGATTATTGCTTCAATCATTCCCTCCATCTCTTTGGCTTTGTGCTTTGTATTTACAATGGGCGATTGAGATAGTTGCTTTCCCACGTTGCAGAAAAACTAGGCAAATGGTGTTGGTGGGGGGTTTTGTGATAACCACCTGTCATGCACTGCTTCTTCCTTTTTTTTCCCGTTCCTCCTTTTGCCTTATTATTTTTTGTTGGTCGCTGACAATCTTGAAAGCAAATGTCACGTGATGATTTCCACGGCTCAGAAATGGTACATTTTATTTTTTTAAAGAACCTATTATTATTGATATCAGGGGTGTGCTTTTCCCCTTTTTTAATTTCTTCTCCCCTCTTTTTTTATGGTTGAATCATTTTAAATCCATCAGTGTTGGTCTTAGCAAATTAAGTTCAACAAAATTTCATGTTTAATAATGATAACAAGCTCAAGAGAGGTTTCATTCTAAAATCAATTGGCAATAGAAGGAGAAGCACATTTGACTTATATACCATCGCCCTTCTTTACTTTAAACTCCTAATGTGAGACTCTTCACTTATGTGTGACACTTGCAACAATCTCCTAAGGAAAAGTGAGAGAAGCATGAACTCTTGACCTCAAGAAAGTCTTTTACTTCGAGCACAAGCTTCACATAAGTAGATGTGAATCCTTGGAGCCCAAGGTTTCTCTTCCTCCTGTAAATACATAAGAAGGTTTGTTAGGTATCTCCAAGTCTGCCTGTAGGCAGAGAAGGGTTAAAGATTGCTAGGGAAACATAGTGGGGGAACTCATCTTGATAGAGTTGGTTGAAAATGGGAAAACTTGAGAGCCAGTACCATTTCAAATCATTGACAAGTATGGTGTACTTAAACAGTGATTGTTTGGGCTACAGATGCGGAAGAATGGATTTCAATTAACAGCTAGATGAGTCAAAAAAATAATGATGGAATTGGCTTTTCTAAAGGTGAAGATTGAAGAGAAAAACAAAGTTTTGCTTTTATTAGCTTCATTGCCTTCATTTGATAACGTCATAACTACTCTTTGGTTCAGGAAGAAACCTTGACATTTGATGAGGTGGTTATTGCGATCTTGATGAATGAGACCTGATGGAGTAGTAACTGATTACTAAATGAAGGTCAAACTTTGGTCACAAAAGAGGCGAGTCGGGAAAGAAAAAGGTCAAAAAAGGACGAGGAGAAGTCCCAACAGTCAAGGTCAAATGGTCCCAAGCTCACGACTACTATCACGATGAGGAAGGTCACTTCAAGAAGGATTGTCCAAAGAGAAAGACGGATATGATGAGAGATGAGAAGTCATCTGCGGTGATTGTTGTGCAAGATTCAAATTAGTTTATGAACGTGACCTATTTCTCGCAGTTGCAAAGAGTCTAAAGAAGTCGTATTGGACATTAGATTCTGGTTGTTCATTTCACATGTGTTCAATTAAGAAGCACTTTACAATATACCAAATTTGTAATAAGGGTACTATCAAGATGGCAAATGATGCAAGAAGTAGGATTATCGGGATGGAGGTAGTATAGTTCCACTTTCTTGATGGTGAGGTGTAAATGCTACATAGGGTTACAAGTGTGTCAGGTCAAAAAGGAAATTTGATTTGTTCGGGTACACTGGATATGAAAGGCTATAGGTGTTCTTCTCAAGGTGAAGAATTGAAGATATCAAGAGGCACTGTGGTGGTCCCAAAAAAGAAGATGTATGAACACTTGTACATACTTATAAGGGAGGTGCATATGGGAAAGGTTGCAAGGAGAGTTCCTAGAAGTAATTTAACCGGAAGACAAGGAGTCAGGAGGAAGTGGTTGATATTTTCTTCTTTAGATGTGATCTTGATGGTTTGAGCGAGATGGAGCCATAGACATAGATCATATCATTGGACATGGTGGAAGGGATTGATTTTTATCAATATAGAGTTTGCTATGAAACTATGATAAGAAACAAGGAAAGAATATAAAAAGGAAAGAAAAGATTAGGAAGGTCTTTGACTTGAGCCCAAGATTCACATAGTTAGATATAAAGTACTTTAAGCTCAAGGTTTCTCTTTCTCATATAAATACATAGGAGGGGATCTTTTGTCAGATATCCCAAGTTTATGTGTGGGCAGCTCCGGGCTAAGGACTACTAGGTAAACACATTTAGGAAGGGGTGTGAGAAGAAGGAATCATTTATAGATATAGGTATTTGTACTTGTAAACAGAGAGAGTTTTTGTGTATATTAATTAAATAGTGAAGATATGGTGTTTCTCTAAATTGTAGTCTTGTGCATTCTTGATTTTCGATGCACTTAAAACCCTAACAATAATGTGTTACACATTGAAAATAGAGGTAAATAATGTAGGCAATTAATGATAGTTGACGAAGCAAAACCAGTGATGGGTGTTTGATGTTAAAGCAGATAGGTATTTAAAGAGTTCATTCCAATTTGAATTACGAGTTACTTTCGATCAGATTCAATTTACGGTATAAGACACATAGAAGCTTAGTATTGATCTCTCAACTACAACATCCATTTTATCCTTTTCTATATAGATTGGACTTATAGTGAATGATCCACATAACAAAAGTGGAAATAAGTACATAAAATCATGTAGTCAGTAGGTTTTTAAGGGTAATGAAACAACGAGCATATAGGTGTCTTTGGGTCTTTGGGCTTTTATTTACAGACTCGATCTACTGTTTGTTCATAATGGGTAGAGCTATCCCATCATCGGGTTTCTCTGGTTACAAGACTTGAACTTAGGACTCTAGTTACTTAATGAGAATAAGTGTTAAATTGTTCTTTCCTTAATCGGGAAAAGCTTTGAACTATATCATACTTGATTTTAGCTCACAAATAACCTTTAACATAGCTAATTATTAGTGCTTTGTGTTTTGTAAAAATAGATAAGAAGAAGTTCCAAATTGGAGCAAGGCCTAACCCACTTTGAAGCCTAGCAATTTG
Organism: Carnegiea gigantea; assembly: GCA_029747015.1. NCBI lineage: Eukaryota > Viridiplantae > Streptophyta > Magnoliopsida > Caryophyllales > Cactaceae > Carnegiea > Carnegiea gigantea. The sequence goes on along the minus strand of JAKOGI010000833.1, from coordinate 24,543 downwards.
GTAGTGCCAAGATCAACCAGGGAGTGCCAAAATTAGCTAGGACATGCCATAAAGTAGGACTTTGAAGAAAGCGGAGGCATAAACATCGCATGGGGGCACTGTGCCATACATGGCTTTAAAGAAAGTCGAGACAGAAATCTGGCACAGGGGCACATGCCACGTGGCACGACTGTGCCCCCTTTGTTCTAACATTTTTTAAAAGAATGACGCAAGGGCTATAAAAAGGGGGGTTTTGGATCTTTTAGGTTGTCTTAGGTATTAGCAACTTATTTTCTCTCTCTACCTTAGCTTTTGTAAACTCTTTCATCTTCATTAATGGAAACTCATAAAGTTTAAACCTTTGATTAAGTTTTTGCAATTCTCTTGTTTATTTCTTCAATTAGTGTGCAATCTCACTTTCCCTCTCCTGAATCTCTCCAAAAACTCTGGTTCTAAGCAACCTCAATCCACCCCAAATATGGGTTTGATGTATTAGGGGTTGTGGGGACATTTAGGTATCAATTCCAATGGATTTGGGACCTAAACCCACCTCTCAAAACCCAAACATCTTTTCTCTTTATTCCCCTTGTTCTATCTTGATCATCAATACCACAATGTTAGTTGATTTCTTGCAATCTTGAAGAATCATTCCTAGAAGATCAAATCGAGACTTGATTATGGTGTTTGGTGATTGAATGTGGTTAAGAAGTTCATTTGGCGATAGAAATTTGGTCCTCAATAGATGCTAAAGTATGGGTAATCTACTCTCTCTTCATTTTTTATTATATTTTGTAAAATTAGTAGTAATTTAGCCTATATTTTCGATTAGGGTTGATCTCCTTGAGGAATGTTAGTAATGTGTTGGTGGCCATGTCGAGCCTCAATCACCCCATGTCTTGTGTGCTATGTGTTATTTAGATGTGCTTAGTTAGTTATTAACTAGGTTGGTTTAGTTTCCTTTGGTATTACTAGTCTTGGGTCCACATTTATAGAAAAAATATATTAAATTTACATGTTAGAGTAGCTTAGTATAGTTAATCAAATTGAAACCCTATTTACAATTGAGATAATCTTAAGCTAATTACAAATCATCCATGAGGATGACTTTTTACCCTTTCTTAGCCCGTTATAAAGACATCAACAAATTGGCACTGATACTGGGGATGATGGCATTAGATTCACAGTTGATTTGGTCTTAATTGTTGTACATAGCTTAGTTTTGGTCATTTAAAAAAATCCCAAAAAAAAATTGAAAAAGAAAACGACAAATAAAATGAGAATGAATGAGTGCTTAGAGAAGGTCAACTAGTTATGGGACGCTAGTTTGTGCTGAAATTTCACCACCCTACGTCAAGTTAACTGCAATAATAGCACTTAATTTAGAAGAAATAGCGGAGAAACACGCTCAATGGCCTCCTCTTCCTCCTCCTGCGGCTCCAAGGAGTTTGAACCAAATCTTTTACCCACCAAGGTCCACTAATCCATCATGTTTTCCAACCACGCAACTTGGTGAAGATGTCCGATTCAACTTTAGTCCCCAATACATGAGCATGCTTCCCTCAGTGGAAATGATGATGCTCGCCTATTTCTAAGTGAGTTTGAGCAAGTATGCTCGATGATGCAGTCCCCCAATGTGGCCCAAGGCATTGTTAAGTTAGCTTTCATTCCTTTTATCTTTAAAGATTCGATAAAAAAGTGGATGCATAGCCTCCACACAAACTCCATTTCCACTTGGGATGGGTTGTGAGGGTTTTCTTGAGAAAATATTTCCTGAATCGTAAAAACCTAAAACTAAGGAATGAAATCAATCACTTCGTCCAGCTTGAGAAAGAGTCCTTTTGGAAGCTCTTTGAAAGATTTAAACTCTGGCTTGCTTAATGACCAATAGTCTAGAATGTTGGCGTTTGTGTCAAATAATCTATGAAGATCTTGACCAAGCCACAAGGACCATGTTAGAGCCTATGTGCTACGGGGGTTTTTAAATAAGAGTGAGACTGAGGCATGAGATTTCCTAGAAGATTTAACAGAAAAGACCTTGCAATGGAAAATTATTCGGGATGAGAATTTAGATTCTAGAATCAATAGCCAAAAGGGAGGGATTTATGCAGCAGTAGATACCACATATATTGACACTAGATTTGTCACCCTAGAAAACAAGTTGAAGGGTTTTGTGTTGTCCCAAGCATCAACCAACTTTCCCCCTCTCCAAATGGTTTCTCATGTTCTCAATGTCAATCCACTAACCATTCCCTAAGTGCATGTCCCCTATTTGCTCAACAATTGGCTACAAGCCAAGAGCAAGGTCAAGTGAATGCAGCCTTCCAAAGGCTAAAATTTGATCCCTACTCTCAACTTACAATCTGCGGTGGGCTAAGCACCTAAATTTCTCATGGACCGAGCCTAATCCTTTGATGCTCAACACTCAGGGTGGGGGTTTCTAAGGAAATTTCTCATCTTGTTCATACCCAAAGCCACCCTTCCATACAATTCTCCAAGGAGTTCTCTTCCTCATCCATATGAGGTCCAATCATATCCCCCTCCTGGTTATAATGATTTGAATAAAGTGGGTAAGAAAGTTAATGATATACAGAAAATTTAACAGAAAAGACCTTGTAATGGAAAATTATTCGGGATGAGAATTTAGATTCTAGAATCAATAGCCAAAAGGGAGGGATTTATGCAGCAGTAGATACCACATATATTGGCACCAGATTTATCACCCTAGAAAACAAGTTGAAGGGTTTTGTGTTGTCCCAAGCATCAACCAACTTTCCCCCTCTCCAAATGGTTTCATGTTCTCAATGTCAATCCACTAACCATTCCCTAAGTGCATGTCCCATATTTGCTCAACAATTGGCTACAACCCAAGAGCAAGGTCAAGTGAATGCAGCCTTTCAAATGCTAAAATTTGATCCCTACTCTCAACTTACAATCTGCGGTGGGCTAAGCACCTAAATTTCTCATGGACCGAGCCTAATGCTTTGATGCTCAACACTCAAGGTGGGGGTTTCTAAGGAAACTTCTCATCTTGTTCATACCCAAAGCCACCCTTCTATACAGTTCTCTAAGGAGTCCTCTTCCTCAACCATATGAGGTCCAATCATATCCCCCTCCTAGTTATAATGATTTTAATAAAGTGGGTAAGAAAGTTAATGATATACAGAGGATGATTAGAGAACTTAAGGAGTCGAATAAGAGAATAATGAAGACAATGAGTGAACAATTTGCACAATTAGCCATGTCTAATAGGAAAAAAGGGGTTTTTCCTAGCCAACCAGAGGCAAACCTAAGAAGAATATCCTCCTCTTCATTTGACCCTAATGATGTTCAAAAAGGGAATGCCATGATTCTCTTTAGTCGGGTAAAAATGATGACACCCATGTGGGTGAGCAAAATGAGAATGAGTCACCTTCCCTATCATCTTCTCTTCCCTCCCCTTAAAGTTGGGATGTGCTCCCTTCCCTAATTGATTCAATTTCCTCTAAGGAGGTGGATGACCCCAAGGAGAGTGAGTTAATCAATAATTCTACCCCTCCTAGGAATGCTTCTACCCTTTCCCCTTAGGCTTCGAAGCCCCCTCCTCCTTTCTCTAACTGATTGAAGGGGAAGAAATTGCAATCTCATGTTGATAAGATTAGGGAAACCTTCTCCTAAGTCAAAATCTACATTTTCATACTTGATGGGATACAACAAATGCCCCCTATGCCATTTTCTTAAAGATTTGTGCACTACTAAGAGAGTTGCCAATGTCCCCCAAAAGGCATTCTTAGCCTCTAATGTGAGTTCAATTATTCCAAATCAAATGCCTCTTAAGTGTAAGGACTTGGGGTGTCTTATAATCTCAATTGTGGTTGGCAATCACAACATTCGCCGAGCCCTTCTGGACTTAGGTGCTAGTGCTAACCTTCTACCTTTTGTTGTGTGTGAAAGGTTAGGCTCAGGGGAGCTCAAACCTACAAAGATGGTCTTTTAATTGGCCGACTATTTCACTAGGCTCCCTAGAGGGATGGTTGAGGATGTGTTTATCAAAGTAGGGGAATTTATATTTCCGGTTGACTTTGTTGTGTTAGAGACCGAGGTTGTGATGAGTCCTGAAAATGAAATATCGATCACCCTTGGTTAACCATTGCTTACCAGTATAATGCTCTCATTAATTGTAGGGATGGAAAAATAAAGTTAACATTCGAAATATGGCAATAGAATTGAATGTGTTTAGCCTCCAAAAGTAACCCATGCGGTTTGATGACATTGAGCACCCCATTCTTAATTGGGTGGGTGACTTTGCGTTGAGAGGAGTAGAGTTTGACCATGGAGAGGAGTAGAGCAGTTAATGTCATGTGTATGGGTCATTTTGTATGGAGTATGAACTCGAATTTGATACATTTGCATTTGATCAACAATGTGATGACTCATTACATTCTTGCATCCCTCCCCTCTCTTGCTTCTCCATCTCATACGACACCTCCTAGTGTGCCCTCATCTTCTTCTCTTTAATTAAAACCCCTTCCCAACATACGCAAATATGTATTCTTGGGTCTAAATGAAACTTTTCCTATGATAATTGCTAATAATTTGAATTCAGACCAAGAGACTTAAGTCCTAGAGACTCAAATCCTAGACTTGTTAAAAGAAAAACCAAGAGGCTATGGGGTGGACTTTAGAGATATTAGAGGTGCTAGTGCTACCATAGTGCAACATTGAATCTACCTTGAGAATAATGCCAAGCCTTACCGAGATAGACAAAGAAGGTCGACTACCCTTCAAGAAGTGGTAAAGAAAGAAATCCTAAATTCGTTGGATCATGATATTATCTACCTTATCTTGGATAGTGAGTGGGTGAGTTCCATCCAAGTCATTTTTAAAAAGAATGATGTCACTGTCATTAAGAACGAAAAGGATGAGCTCATTGTTATGAGAATCCAATCGGGGTGGAAGGTATGCATTGACTATAGAAAGTTAAACTCTGCCACTAGAAGGGATTACTTTCGTTCACCCTTTTTGGACCAAATATTGGAGAGGTTAGCTGGACGGGCTTTCTATTGCTTTCTTGACAGGTATTCCTGCTATACTCGAATTCCCATTGCCCTGAAGACTAAGAAAAGACTACATTTACATACCTTTTTAGCATTTATGCCTTTAGGAAGATGCCCTTGCCATCTCTAATGCCCCAGTCACCTTTCAAAGGTGTATGATCTTAATATTTTCTAATTTAGTTAAGCAATGCTTTGAGATTTTCATGGATGATTTCTCAGTATATGGAGACTCTTTTGAGGATTGCTTGACTAACTTGGAAAAAGTCCTAAGAAGGTGCTGGGATAAGTATTTGACTCTTCATTGGGAAAAGTGTCATTTCATGGTCAAGAGGGGGATAGTCTTGAGCCATATTATATCAAGTGAGGATATAGAGGCAGATAAGGCAGAAGTGGATTTGATTGTAAACCTCCCCATCCCAACTTGTGTGAATGACGTAAGATATTTTCTTCAACACATTGATTTTTACTGAAGAGTTATCAAGCACTTTAGCAAGATTGCTAAGCCCTTGTCTTCACTCCTAGCCAAGGACATGCCATTGCACTTCTTTAAGGAGTGTGAATTCACATTTACGAAGCTTAAGAAGGCATCAACCATGGCTCTCATCTTGCATCCTCACCGTTTGGGGTGAGTCATCTGAACTTATGTGTGATGCATCAAACTATGCAGCTGGGGTAGTTTTAAGACAAAGGATTGATTAAAAAAAACCCCCACATAATTAATTATGCAAGTCATACCTTGAATGAGGCACTGACTGAAAAGGAGTTTCTTGTTGTAGTATTTGGATTTGAAAAGTTTAGACCCTAGCTCATTGGGGTCTTATGCCATTGTTTCACCAACCATACTGTCTTAAAACATCATGTTAAAAAGAAAAATACAAAGCATAGTTTAATTAGATCGATTATACTACTCCAAGAATTCGAATGTGAGATTAAAGATAGGAAGGATTCTAAAAACCTAGTAGCAAACCATCTCTCCAGGATTGTAACTAGCGCTATAAGTAAATCTCCTATTTACAATCGTTCCCCTAATTAGCAACTCTTTAGGGCTTATGGAGCCATGGTTCATTGACATAGTGAACTATTTGGTGACTAGGGAAATGCCTAAGGGTTAGAACAAGGATGATAGAGCTCGTTTTCTTTTAATGGTTCGGTTTTTTTATGGGGAATGATCATACTTGTTTAAATACTATCCGGATCAAATCCTTAGAAGATGCATACCCAAATACTAAATCCATAGTGTCCTCTCTTTTTGGCATGATCATGCTTGTGGAGGAGATTTTGGTACGACAAAAACTACTGTGAAAATTCTTCAAAGTGAATTTTATTGGCCGGCCCTCTTTAGTGATGTCCGTGACTATTATAAATGGTGTTTACATTGCCAACAATTGGGCAAAATAGGTAGAAAAGACATGATGTCACTCACTTCATCATTGTTATAGACATATTTGATGTATGGGGCATCGATTTTATAGGACTGTTTCCAAATTCATAGGAGAAAGGGTACACTCTAGCATGTGTGGATTAGGTGTCTAAATGGGTGAAAGCAATCCCCACAAGAACAAACGAGTCCAGGGTGGTCATAAGGTTTCTAGTGGAGAATATTTTTGCTCGGTACGAGATACCACAAGCTATCAATACTGATCAAGGGACCCATTTTGATAATAGGTCCTTTGATGCACTACTAAGATAGTAATCATCCTTCACCGCCTCAAAACCCCTTACCATCTCTAAACTAATGGTCAAGTAAAAGTGTCCAATAGACAAATCAAACAAATCCTTGAAAAGACTGTAAATAAGAATAGGAAGGATTGGGCAGATAAGTTGATAGATGCGTTGTAGGCCTACTGTATGGCCTTTAAGACCGCTTAGGCATGTTGCCCTATAGAGTGGTTTATAGGTGTCTATGACATTTACACATTGAGCTTGAGTATTGAGCTTGGTAGGAAATTAGGATCCTTAAATGTTACCGGTGAAGAAAGGAAATTGAGCTTGAATGAGGTTAAGGAGATTAGGAGAGGCACTTATGATAACACCCGCTTGAGCAAAGAGAGAGCCAAGGTCTTTCATGATGACCACGTCAATAGGAAAGAATTCTCTCACAGGCAAAAAGTCCTCTTGTAAGACTCTCGAATTCATCTATTCCAGGAAAACACAAATCTAGGTGGACCGGTTCTACATTATGGTGAAAGCATTCCCTCACAGGGCAATTGAAATCAAAGACCCCACCAAAGACCATGTATTCAAAGTTAATAGATATAGGTTGAAGCACTTTTTAGATATGCTAAGCAAGGAGGATGTGGAGTGTCTTCTCCTCCATGCACCTCCTTCATTTGGGTAGTCACAGTCCAAACTCCTTGTATATTTGTAAATAGTGTATACATGTGTGAGTGGTGTGTGTTAAAAAAAACACTCGAAAAATGAAAAAAAAGAGAAAAACAAAGGAAAAAGATGAAAGAAGAAGAGAAGAAAAGAGAGAAGAAGAAAGTAAGTGAAAAGAAGGAAAAAAAATAAGAAAAACACGAGAGGGAAAATTTAAGGAAAAGAATTAAGAAGGTGTACATTTTTAGGGCAAAGATTTGGCACTAGGAGCCCTTGCCAAAAGGCACCTGCGCGCCACTCAAGTAGCATAAGACAAGCCCTCACAGATATTAAGCATTGTGTACCCTTCCTACGGGGCATGCGCTTGTCAAACCAGAAACAATAATGGGCTGACCAGAGATTTGACACAGGGGCCCCGTGCCGAGTGGCACGACCGTGCCACCCTCTGGCAGCCCTAAAACCTGAAATTTTCGGCTCTTTCTTCTTTATTTCTCCTTCTTCCTCCTCAACCCTTTCTCTCTCTACACGAAACACTCTCTCACTCATGCTCACTTCCCCTCTCATTCTTCACTCAAATCATTCCTAAATCACTCATTTTGTTCACAAATCTTCCAAATTTCACTGATAATCCTTCACTTTTTGCCAAAACCTTCCTTAATTTCATCCTCTTTCTCTCCCCAACCATTTATTTTCTCTCTCTAAAACTTTAACCTCCATTGTTGAGGTTGAAGGTTGCAGAGAACGAAAGAGTGTCCCCTGCTTCCATTTTTACACTTCAAAAGGCCATTGGAACAAAGAAAGCTTTATTTACATCACAATGTCAATCATGGGCAAGAAAGGGATTCCTCCTCATCCAATGCACCTTCCCAATCTAAAGGTATAAAGGATGTTTACCCTTTGATTCTTTCTCTTAGTACTAGAGGTTTAGTGTTTGTGAATGAGGAAAAAGTATGGAACTTTGAGTACTAGGAAAACTAGTGAACAAAAGCTTTGGCATGTTGACTCCTTACGCAAATTAGGAAAGCTTGATGATGTGGTTGCTTTGCTTAGGAACTTAGGATGGATGGAGTATGTGGAGATGAATTGTGTATCATATGACCGGCTTTTCTTGAGTTCTTTACATGTTAGTTGGGCCAGGGCATATATGTGTTAAGAGGTCTTAATCTCATTCTGCATGTTTAATACCGGCCATTGGATGAGTTTAAGGGGGTTCAATGCAGTACTAAGCCTCCCAATTAGTGTGGATGCCTTTAGCGATGTTCAAAGTAGGTGGAGACCCGACCCTATTTGGTTGAGCATTACTTACTCAAAATACAAAACCTACGCCGATAGGTTTGGGAGACCACACATCTATGACCCTAGAGAAAACAAGGCCACTGTATATACAATGTTAACATCCTCTACCTATAATGTTTAATGGCTAATGTCATCTTTGGGTGTAGTGAAAGCCAAAATGTATGTAGGAAAGCGAAATCATTTCTCATTTGGGGCGCTTTAACAAGCACTCATCCAAACACCGGGGCCTTCATCATCTGTCACTTAGTGGAGGTAGTCAAAACCACCCATGATAACATGATATGTGTGGCGAGCACCATCATCATAATTGCCCAAGCTTTGGGCCACAATGGGAAGTTTGGCACCCTTGAACCTCATTTCTTGGAAGGAAACCTTGACAGTGCCAACCTAGCCCACGTGACTTATTGACATAAAAGGTGACATCAACAAATATCCCCACCACAAACAAACCCTATTCACTTTTCCCAATGTGGCCCGAACCACCATAGCCAACAGAAGGAATTGGAATTGCAATAAGGTCATTGTTTGAGAGGTGGTGTTACCAAGAGAGGGGATGAGCGTGATAATGAGAACGATAAGCATAGTGGTGATGATGAGGGTGAAAGTGAGGAAGAGGGCTAGATGCACAAGAACTAGGTAAGATCCAAGTCGAGAATGAACCAATGCAATAGTCTCAATTACAATATTGACAATCACCCAACTTTGAGATGGGGGGTCCTCCTCCAAAACCTAAATGCCATTTAGCTCTACTTTCCCCCAATCTTTCTCTAAGCTCCAAGTGGAGTGGAGGTAGTTAGGGATGTTCATGGGTTGGGTATCCGATCCAAAATGATTTTCGGTTCGAGTAGCCGATAAGTTCGGGTTGGCCATTCCTCAAACCGAAACTAAACCAAAATTTTTAGGTACTCGAAAATTGCGGTTTGAGTTTCCGGTTACCCAATAACTCGACTTATGCTTTCCTTTTTTTGTTTTCACTTTTTTTTTGTTTTGTCGAGTGTGTCATTAGGTCCAACATTTAGTTACCCAATTACAACAATTGTAATATTCTTAATTAGTGGATGTGTGCAACCAACTGCGCAAACTTAGTAGCCCTCGGCATTGTGCAATATAATGCAGCATACGTAGCTTGTTAAAAAAAAATTATGGGCATTTGGGTAGAGGCATACTATAAAAATAAGATCACAGGCTTCATAACCTTTCAGATGTCTCTCTCCTACTCTCCTACACATCATCCATATAACAAAAGGATTTTTTTTAAAAAACGTTTCTGCGTACCTGAATTGGCAAAATCATTGAATCGCACCCAAATCAAATACCCGAAAAAAATTTCGACCCAGGTACCTTAACCGAATTTTTTGAAAATTTTGAGTTGGGCACCCGAAATTTCGGGTCAAGTTACGGTTTTTTGGTTTGGGTTATTAGTTTCAGATTATTTTGAACACCCTTAGAGGTAGCCGACCTACGAGAAGGAAATGAGGTCTGCCAAGACATTCATCATATGGCCAGATACAAGGAATCCATTGAGGATTGAGTGACTTGTTTGAGGGGTTTATGGACCGCCAAGATAAGAGAGACTTGAGCCGAATAAGAAGAGAGGAGGAGCGGGCCATAAAAAAGGCCTGAGAGTACAAGGAGAGGCAATTGATGAATGAGCTCATATAGCAACAATCTGAGGTCATATGACAGTCAGAGCAATGGTTCCACCCCTTCCCAGGCGATTAAGGAAGCTCCTTGACATTCCCACCATTTCCATCACACTTTTGGCCATCACTTGAACCCGATGGGGCCCAGTGACAGTGAGTTGCATCCCCCACCCCTCCCTTACTTTTCTTTGCATATTATATTTCAAAGTGGTTATTGATTATAAATATTTGTTAGGGGGCATCTCATTTAGCCTAAGTGGTAACATGTGTGCATCTCTTCTTTCCCCTCTCCTTATTGTTGAGATATTGTGATTGTTGATGGCCATTTGAGGAGTAATTTGGTTGTGATTGGCCTTGTACTTTGAGGATTATGTTTGGGTGTTGTGATTATGCAATCCACATGTAGTGGATTCAATGGGCTCCGAGGAGCATAGGTAATGTACGTAATTACATTTAGAATAGTCTTGCATTTGCATTATATATGCATCCATATGTGGTTATATTCATTTTATTCCACAGTATTCTTCCTCTTTCTTCCTTTTATATACTTTTTCCTTTTCTTTGCCCCTTTTTCCCTCCCCCTTTTCTTCGCCTTTTAGGGCTTTTGTTCCTATAATGAGGACATTGTGCATTTTAAATATGGGGGTGAGGAGGGTTTCCTCTATGATTTTTGAAAAAGAAAAAAGAGTTTTTTTTGAAAAAACTCAAAAAGATTTTCCATTTTCTTATAAATAGAGAGTTTTAGGGGGAAAATGTGTGACCTTTGTTGACAATGGTCTTTTTTGGCCTTGGATTCAAATATCACACAATTAGGGTGCATATGATGGATAGGAGGTCCAAGTTCTTAACAATTCGTACTTAATTTGACCTAATAGATGAGAGTAGGCATGGCAGGTGGACACGTGAGGATTTACGCCTAGTCAGATTGCTTCATCACTTATGGTTGTTTGTTTCCTTTCATGAGATGTCATTCAAAGTTCTAACTCTCTAGAGTTTGCGCTAACTCTCTTTGTAACCACATATTGCACTTGCATGATTGATGAGAGAAAAGAGACATTCTTTGTGCACGTTAGTAGCCACATTAGCCAAAAAGCCTTCCGTCGTGCATAATTGTATCCTTTGCTACCTTCTTTTAAGCCTTAAATATCAGTATTCTTGTTGTAACCCACTCTATTAGCCTTTGGCCTTGAACATTGCCCATGTCTAAGTTAAGACTAATGACTATCACTATGATAAAGGGGTTAGGAAATGATGTGAGGGGATACATATTTGGTGTGGCATGTGAATAAGGAAAGAATGAAGTATGAGGATTGACTTGAGTCTATGCAAAATTAAGAATGCGTTATTTGGATAAAAACCTCTTTTCCAAGTGTCCTTTGAAAACACAATAAAAAAATGATGAAGAAAAGCAAAACAAAAACAAAATAAAAGAAAAAAAAGAGAAAAACAAAATAAAAGTCTTGGCATGCATGGTTCATTTGGTGTTTAGATTACTTAAGTCATCATCTAACGTTGTTGGATAGGGTGTGTGATTGTGAGGGATATGTATTGATGGTGGTAGACATGATAGCTCATTAGTATGGCTAGTTAGCTCCTCATTCTCAAAATGTTGATCTCTTTCTGAACCCTTAACCCAAACCCCATTACAATCTCAAAAAGTCCTCTTGATCATCAAAGTGCATGTGTATCCTAGTGGTGGAGAATGAGAACTAGACCAAACATATGGTAAAGTGCATCTTTAGTGTTGAGCATGAGTGCAACCATACCATTATTTCAAACAATTGAGAGGAGACTTCTGCATGACTTAAAGTAGTTGACCATAGCTCACTCATCATTGAAAATGGTTAGAATTAACACATGGTTGTAATTTAAGAGGGCCAAGATCTTTGATTGTGTACCCTACGCATGTGCTTTCTGTCTCTTGGTAATTAAGATGAGTTTTTGACTTAAGGAATGCATGATTACCTCTTTGATGTTGCTTTGTAAAAGTTTGTAAAAAACCCAAAAAAAATTTCCCTTTTTCTACTCTTTTCCTTTTTCTTCTTCAAGGAATTGTAGGTTTCTCATCCTTAAACCCTCATAAGACTGCACTCGTCCACTTGGGGGACCAAGAAATTTAAAGGGCTTGTTGCATATGCTAAATGCAACCATTGCACCTATGAAAAGGTGATTTTCTTATTTTTACTTAAGATAACCATAGGGGTATTTATTCGGTTCTTAACCGGATAAAGTTTTGACCTGTATCATACTTGATTTTAGCTCACAAATAACATTTAATGTAGCTAATTATTAGTGCTTTGTGTTTTCAAGGAACAGATGAGAAAAAGTTCTGAATTGGAGCAAGGTCCAACCCACTTTGAAGCCTACCTAATTGGTAGTGCCAAAATCAATCAGGGAATGCCAAAATCATCCAGGGTATGCCATGAGGAGCGACTTTGAAGAATGCAGAGGTAGAAATCTAACACGGGGGTACTGTGCTACGTGGCACGACCTTGCCCCCTCTGTTCTAACATTTTTTTTTAAAAGAAGGATGTAAGGGCTATAAAAATAGGGATTTTGGATCTTTTAGGTTATCTTAAGTATTAGCAGCTTATTTTCTTTCTCTAGCCTAGCTTTTCTGAACTCTTTCATCTCCATCAATGGAAACTCAGAAATTTTTACCCTTTGATTGGATTTTTGCAATTCTCTTGTTTTTTTTCTTCCATTAGTGCACAATCTCACTTTCTCTCTCATAAATCTCTCCAAAAACTTTGTGTTTAAGCAAACCTAAATCCACCCAAATATGAGTTTGATGTATTACGGGTTGTGGGGACGTTTAGGTATTAATCGCAATGGATTTGAGACCTAAATCCACTTCTCAAAACCCAAACATCTCTTCTCTTTATTCCCCTTCTTCTATCTTGATCACCAATACCACAATGTTCGGTGGATTTCTTGTAAACTTGAATAATCATTACTAGGGGATCAAATCGGGACATGATTATGGTGTTTGGTGATTGAATGTGGTTAAATAGTTCATTTGGCTATAGAAATTTGATCACCAATGGATGGTAAAGTGTGGGTAATCTTCTCTCTCTTCATTTTTTATTGTATTTCGCCGGATTAGTAATAAGTTAGGCTAGGTTTTCTTTTAGGGGTGATATCGATGAGGAATGTTGGTAATTAGTTGGTGGCCATGTCAAGCCGCGGACCATGTCGAGCCCCAATGACCCCATGTCTTATGTGCTATATGTTATTTACATGTGCTTAGTTAGTTTTTAGCTAGGTTAGTTTAGTTTGCTTAGTTATTACTTACTTTGGATTCATATTTGTAGAAAAAGTAGATTAAATTTGCATGCTAGAGTAGCTTAGTGTAGTTAATCAAATTGAAGCCCATTTCTCAATTAAGACAATCTTAAGCTAATCACACATCATCCCTAAGGATGAGTTCGTACCCTTTCTTACCCCCTTACAAATACATCAACAAAAATCACTTGAACCAACCTATGTTGGTAGTATTTAAATGTTATACTGAACAATCGAGCGTACCATTGCATTTTTACTCCCAGCTCAGAGAAAAATGCCTGTTAGTAATATTCTTGTGCATAAACAAGTAGCAGGATACATGTGCTTTATTGGCAAGGTGTGTGCATGGTTACTATGCGTGTTTTCTCATTGGTGTTGAGTTGGATTCCTCCTGTTAGTATAAACTAATGGACTTGTTTTTTTTTCCTTTTTAAGCCTACTAATTGTTTTGTCTTTTTTGGCGAAATATAGTTCCATTTCATTCCTTTTTTTCTTTCTCTTTTCACATTATTATTTTGATTTTCTTAAATGATGACCAAACATTATGAATTAATATTTTTACTCATAAATAATGTATAATAACCTTTCAGAAAAATAATGTGCAATAAAATTACCCTTCACTAAAGATTTTTTGTCCCCACAATTAAACCTAGGGTTTCCTCCCTAGCATATCGCCAATGCTCACCAATATACACACTCATACATACAAAAAAGAGATATTATTATTATTATTATTATTATTATTATTATTATTCCTACTACTACTGCTACTATTATTATTATTAGTATTATTTATTATTATTATTATTAGTATTATTATTATTATTATTATTATTATTATTATTATTATTATTATGATGCAAAGCTCAGCCTCTAACTCTAAGTTAATCACTCAGGTGCATAGAGTGCAGTCACTGGGTGGCTTGAAACCCACCCGCCTAACTGTCTGCTTAACCAGTAGCCCAAATCGCCTTCGGCAGGCCACATCTTACCGACATCTCAACAGTGATGGCTAGGCTCTCCCAACTTAGTACTTGAAGGTAAGACATTTAGTAGATCAATGGTTGTTCACACGTGAGGTCTCAGTGAACCAATTTGGCGGTGGCTACTAGTGGCCCATGACTTTTGCGTACTAGCGATGGGTTCTTCTCCCCCCACTTCGATCATGAACTGCCTGCAACTAGCCTCCTTTTGCATGCGACTCCTCATAGTTTTCGTGTCACAGCATCAGGTGGCCGGGGAATTTAGTCTCGTGTCACTGCTTGTTTTGGTGATTCACATCGCCATAGTGCAGTCTTACCCCTCCTTACTGCTTCCCCTTCATGCATGTCTAGTGGCCAACCTTAACTCTGTGCCACCCTATCGTTTTCCTTTTTGTTCAGTTCATTCGGGACAGGAGAGACTTTTGGGCATTGCTTCTATTTTCTTTATGAACATTTTGCTTTATTTACTTATTTTATTAATTTGCACTTTTGCTAATGGCCAAAGTTATTTTGACTTAGACTTCTCTTTTTTTATTCCTTATTTTATTTACCCTTGTTATCTTTGTTGTTGGCACTCCTTAATTACTCTTTGGCATTTGACATGCCTTAGTTATGTTGCTTGAAGCTTTATTTGGTGCCAATCATTTTTGACTTCTCAATATTATATTTATTTGGTGGTTGTTCTCTTTGGCTGTCCTCTTTTGTTTATCTATTTTTTTTGTCACTTGTATTATATTCAAGTGTACTGTGAGTTGCACTCCATTTTGATTAAGCAGTATGCTTTACTCCTTTGACTTTATTACCTTATTCCTTTGACTTATAATTTTATATTTAGTGTCACTTATTTTAGATTTATTGTTAGTGTTTAATTGCTTCTTATTTTACTTGTGAGATGTGTGCGCTTTCTTCGCCAAATTAGATCTAGGTTGGTTTACTATTTCTATTGATTTTTTTTTGTAGTGCTTTGTATTGCTTTCTTTTGTCTTTTCCTATATACTGTGTTACCTCATAACTTTTGAAGTGACTTCATTAGTACTATATTTTATTGTTATTATAATTATTAATGATATTGTTGTTGTTGTTGTTGTTGTTGTTGTTATTGTTGTTGTTGTTGTTACTATTATTATTATTATTCTTGTTGTTCTTGTTGTTCTTGTTGTTCTTATTGTTTTTGTTATCATTTATTAACTTTGAGTGATTGCCTTCTTAGTTGTATACTAGTTTACTTAATACTTGTCCTTTTGTGTGTTGTTGGTAGTATTGCTAGTATTGTTTAGTACCTATCTATTACTAGTATCGTATTATTTTTAGTATTCTTAGTGGTTTTTGTTAGCACTAGCATTATCATTTTTATTAATATTATCATTATTAATATTATTATTACTATTAATATTAATAATATTATTATTATTATTATCATCATCATCATAATATATCATCGTTGTCATTCTTTTTGTTATTACTATTATTACTACTTTTACTATTTTTGTTTTTGTTTTTACCCTCACCTAGTGGCAAACAATAGTATAGTTCACGCGTATCCTTCGAGGGAGAGAGCGATTAAGAGGAAAGAAAGATTAGATAGGTTGCAAATTGCATCTTGGAATGTAAGAACTCTTACAGGTAAGTCAATAGAATTAGTCAAAGCTTTATATAGAAGTAAAATTAACATAGTTTGTATTCAGGAGACCAAGTGATGGGAGCCAAAGCAAGAAACGTTGATGTGTATAAGCTCTGGTATTTAAGGTTTAGTAGAGCTAGAAATGGTGTTGATATTATCGTTGATGATAAGTTAGTTGAACAAGTGGTAAAGGTAAGGCGCTAAAGTGATCACATTATGTGTATTAAGTTAGTGGTGGTGGGGTCACAAATCATCAATGTGGTTACTGTTTATTCACCTCAAATAGGTTTCGTGGATGATATTAAAGTGCAATTTTTGAAGGATTTGGATGTGGTTATTCACAGTATACCTTACAGCAAAAAAATTTTTACAGGAGGTGACTTCAATGGGCATCTCGGAGCAAAAACAGATGGGTATGATTCAACACACGAGGGTTTCGATTATAGGGAAGAAATAAAGGAGGGATGTCAATTTTGGAATTTACAATTGCTTACGAATTGATGATTGTGAACTCCCATTTTAACAAGAAGGAGGACCACTTGGTGACCTTTACGAGTGGCTCCATAAAGACTCAAATTGATTACTTTCTTGCTAGAGCAAACAATACGTTGTTGTGTAAACATTGCAAAGTTATACGAAGTGAGCATCTGGGGACTCAGCATAGAGTATTGGTGATGGATGTTAAGATTAGAAGTTCGAAGAGGAAGAAGAGATAACATGTTTGGGATCCTAAAGTTAAATGGTGGAATCTTACAACCAAGAATGCGACTAAGTTAGCGGAGATGATTAAAGAAGAAAAGAATTGGGAAAAAGTAGAGGATGCAGACATAGAGTGGGAAGCAACGGGAAGACAGTATCCAAAGTTCGACTAAGGAAATTTTAGGAACCTCTAGATCGAGGAGGTGTGGTCAGAATAAGAGGAGCTTGGTGCTGGAATGAAGAGGTGAGAGGGAAAGTTAAGGAGAAACAATATGTATATATTGTTGTAGTCAATAGCACCACGGAAAAAGAAAAAGAGGTCAACAAAATCAGGTATAAGAATGCCAAAAAGATAGCAAAGACACTATCAATGTTGCGAAGAATATTGCTTATAAAAAATTATATGAAAAACATGAGACTAAAGAAGGTGAAAAGGAGGTCTTTAAGCTAGCAAGAGATTAGTCTCTTAAAATTAACCACAGACTTGAGAAATGCAAGGTACATCAAAGATGAAGACGGTACGATCCTAGTAAGGGAGGCAAAAATCAAGGAGAGATAGTGAAGTTACTTTTATAAGCTCTTTAATAGTGACATGAATGAGAATTCCCAAGATTGTGAGCAAGTATATTGTGAGGGGTAGCAAAACTATTACTCATACAGTCATATGACCAAAGATGAGATAAGGTCTTAATCAAGATGTAGAATAGAAAAGCTATGGGCCTAGATTATATCCTGGTGGAAGTTTGGAAGTATTTAGGGGAAAAAGGATTCGGGTAGTTAACGAGCTATTTAATGTTATTCATAAGATTGCGAAGATGCCAGATAAATGGAGAATTAATATGATGATCTCATTCTATAAGAATAAAGGTGACGTTGAAAACTGTAATAATGATAGGGATGTAAAACTGCTTAGGCATACAATCAAGTTCTAGGAAAGGGTGATTGAAAGGAGGTTAAGGAAGGATATATTAATTTCAAAGAGCCACTTTGGTTTTATGTTGGGTAGATCGATTACAGAAGCAATCTATCTTATATGAAGGCTCGTGAGGTATCAAAAAAGGATCTCCACATGATGCTCATATACTTAGAGAGAGCTCATGATATAGTACTACGTGAAGTATTTTGGAGATGCTTGGAGAAGAAATGTGTGGAGGGTGCATAAATTTGAGTTATTAAGATACGACAAAGTGAAGACGAGTGTTAGGACCTTAGGAGGAGACACTAATAACTTTCTTGTTGACATTGGATTCCATTAAGGATCAACGCTAAGCCTATTTCTCTTCACTATTGTTGTAGTGAGCTCACTAAAGGGATTCAAGATGAAGTATTATGGTGTATGCTATTTGCTGGTGATGTTGTTCTCATCGACGAAACTAGGAATGGTGTCAATTACAAGTTTTGTCAATGGAGATACATGATCAAATCTAGAGAGTTTAAATTAAGTAGATATAACATAGAATACCTAAAACATGGATTCAGTGGAAGGGAAGAGGGCAATAGGGAAGTCACCATTGTGGGTGTGCAATACAAAGGGTTCAGAAGTTTATATTTTTGGGCTTGATTATTCAGGGTAAGGGAGATATTAGCGAAGACATCTGCCAACATATAAAAGTGGGATGGAAAAAGCGGAGAAATGCCTAAGAAATGCTATATGATAAGAAGATCCTTGTAGAATTCAAAGGAAAATTTTATCTTCTAGTAATCAGACTAGCATTGTTGCATGGTTTAGAATGTTGGGTAATAAAGAAGACTCAAGTTAGAGATTGATTATAGCAGAGACGAGGATGATTCCGTGGATGTGTGGTTATACAAGATTTGATAGGATTAGGAATGAATTAGTTAGAGACAAAATGGAGGTGGCACCTATAGAAGATAAGATGAGAGAGACTAGACTTAAATGGTTTAGTCATGTACAGAGGAGAAGTGTGGATGCACTCGTGAGAAGATGTGGAACGATTAATCTTCCAGAATGTAGAATAGGAAGAAGACAACCAATGAAAAGCTAAAGCAAAGTGATTAGACATGACCTAATTTTTTAAAAACTAACAGAGGATATGACTCAAGATAGGAGCATGCGGAGGTTTAGAATTAAGGTGGTTAGATAGTGGGTAGCTTGCTACATATCCTTAGTTTGGTTTCTAATGCTGACAGAAATGTTTTGTGTTGTGTTGACCATTTTACTGTATCTTATACGTGTTGAACTTTTGTATACTTGTAGTGGTATGATCTTAGCAGGGTTATTATTATCACATTTCAATTGTTTAATGTACACACTTATCCTGCTTGTATTGTTTTTATATTGCTTTGTATTTTTTATATATGGATTTTATGTCATTGGTTTTGAGTATTTCATGTATATATTATCATTTGTCTATCAAAAGATTTTTAAATTCTAAATTTTTTTCCAAAGAAAACTTTTTTGGGGTCTCTTAGAATCGGTCTCTCTGTAAACATAAATATCTGTAAGGTAAGACCGTCTGGATCTCTCCATATCCGGTAAAAGAGAAATCCACACTGGGAGTTGTGTTGTTGTTGTTGTTGTTGTTGTTGTTGTTGTTGTTGTTGTTGTTATTATTGTTATTATTATTATTATTATTATTATTATTATTATCATTATTATTACTACTACTATTATTATTATTATTGCTATTATTATTATTGTTGTTGCTGTTGCTACTACTCCTATTGTTGTTAGTGGTGTTATTGTTGTTGTAGTATTAGAACATGAGAAAGATTATGCTCACTAATATATAAGCAACACTCACTAAACATACGATAATTTTCACTAATTATTAGTGGCTTATGATCTAGCTATGAGATACATTTAATGAGCAAAAAAGTCAAAAAAATTATATTCTAGTTATCTATAGTATTTTGTAATTGATCATGATATTTATTTAGTGAATTGTGATACATATTTAGTGGCTTATGAAATATATTTACTTATTAATATGATTTAACTGAGTAGTATTAATTATTTATAATAAAAAATGAGTGAGCAAATAATATAATACACAATTTTAGTGGGCACATATACATTCTTTTTCATATTTTGAGGCATGATTTCTTATATAGTTGTACTGTAACTTTTGGTGAGCAATACTTTATATTCATCTTCTCGCGTGCATGCTGTGATATATTTTTTGATTAACTAATACATAAGATTCTTTAAATGTATAAGAATAATATACTTAAAACGCTTAGTAACTTAGTATGATATTTTCTTATTGAGTTGCACTATAATTTTTGGTGAGTTATGGAACTATGGTATACATTTAGTAAGCAATATTTGAGATTCATATTCTAACGTGTTATGATATATCTTTTAGTTAATTCAAATATAATACTCTTTAAACATACAAGAATAACATAGTCGAAAAGTTTGGTAACTTCTACTTTGACTTTTTAGCAAGTTATTTCGATTACATTTTGGCGAGATATAATAAATATTTTAGTGAGCAAATACTCGAAAAATTTATATTTCACAATATATTATATCTTTTAGTGAGTTATGAGATCTATATTATGTCTTCTAGTAAGCTATTGCATATGTTTATGGAGCAATATTGTATACTAATCTTCTAAAGTGCATGTTGTGATATAGCGTTTGGTTAGCTAACACATGAGATTCTTTAAATGCACAAGAATGACATACTTAAAAAGTTTCAAGTACTTGTATAATTTTTTTTAGTGAGCTATGATATTTATTTAGTGAGCTTTGATAGATCTTTAGTGAGTTATAAAAATATATTTGGCGACCAATATGATTCAGTGAGTAATACTAATCATTCCTAATCAAAATGAGTGAGCAAAAAATATAATACACAATTACACATTCTTGTTCATGTTTCGAGATATGATATTTTCTTAGTAAAGCATTACAAGTTTTTGCGACCTATGGTATAGGTTTAGTGAGCAATATTTTGTATTAATCTGCTAATATGCTATGATATATCTTTTAGTTAATTCAAATATAAGATTCTTTAAATGTACAAGAATGACATACTTAAAAAGTTTAGTAACTTGTACTTTGACTTTTTGGTGAGTTATTTCTATTATGCTTGTGTGAGATATGATATATATTTAGTGAGCAAATACTTGAGAAATTTATAATTCATCGATCTATACTATGTCTTTTAGTAAGCTATGATATTTTGAGTTATGATTGATGTGTGTGTGTGTGTGTGTGTGTGTGTGTGTGTGTGTGTGTGTGTGTGTAAGACTAAATTTAGTTGAATAAAATAATAAATTAAAAATCTAAGTAAATGAAGCCCAAATAAATCTATCAACAACATGAATTACTTTTTTGGCAAAAAAAGGAAGACAAAAAAACAAAGGAATAAGACATTAGCCCTGCATTTTGCTAGATTTGAACCCGTGATGCAAGCAAAGTCTAAGTACCACGCCCTAAATTAAGTAGCTCTCACTCAATTGGTGATCTTCCACATTAAATTACGTAAACTATGGCTGGGTGGACAGAGCACAGTGTCTTCCCGGTTGTATAGTATAATTTGTGTGGATTCTCACAATAAATAAACTTATAAAGGAAACTACCATTGAAAATATGTTAGAAATGTATCTCACTATAGTACTATACAAACGTTTGTTTTGCTATTCAAAATAGTTGTGATCCAAAAAAATACAAATAAGTAAGGAATATGTTAAGATCCAATAAGTATCATATATAGCACCCCCCTCATGAAGGTAGAAGAGGACAATGGTCTTTATATCCCCTTTAAACAAAAGGTATAGAAAGTAGAAACCCTAAAGACTCGGGATCTTGAGTATGCAAAAAAGTAAGTACTAATCCTATACTAAAAATAAGTTTAGACTTTTTAAGAATTTGAAATTCTAAATGACACCTCAATGTTCTCATATCAATATGAACAATTTGATAGACAAGGCAACCATATCCTAATGCATGTTGTAATAATAATATAAGATCATATTTCATGATGAAGCACATGAAACATTGTATTCACTTCTGACAGCTATGAGAGCCAAGTGATGTGACATCAGGATTCTTGATTGAGGGATTGTAAGTAGACACATATGTCCTTGCTCTTTGAAGGATTAGAGATAGGTACTCATTAATTAAGGATTGCAAACCCTAATTCAATCTAGGATTTTGACCTTTGTAGGCCATTGGTTGGGAGAAGATTTGTTTTTCTAATTACATAGACACTAATTAGAAATATCAATTTTGTATCCATTGATTAGAGACATAGTGATAAATTAAATGCAAAAAATACCTTCATTGGTTAGCTTAAGCAATGAGATATTTATTTTCCTTATGTAAAGAATTGAGTTGAAAATTTTTAAATGAAATGAAAATGGTATAGAGAGATTCTACCTGATTAACAATTCAACTCTATTATGTTAATTAACATATGACTAAAGGGGCAATAAAAAGCACACATTCATAAGTAAAACATCTACCTCCCCTCATTTTTTTTCTATAATAATATTAAATACCCTTGCCTTTTAATATTAATTTTAATGTCCCTCACCATGTTAGTGAATATTATACAACTATCATTAGTTTATATTGAAATAATTTTCGTCTATATTTCTCCAGTGATTGTGATGTCTAATTCACTTTTTGGGGTTTAAAAATCCAAAAACACCCCATGTATTATATTTTGGATGACTTATTAATTCCAAATGAGTCGAGTTTCTCTCTCTCTCTTCCCCCCTCCCCTTCCCCCTCCCCGTGTGTGTGTGTGTGTGTGTCAGAGAGCTAGCTTGTTGAGAGGCTAGTGCCTGGAAGATGTTTGGTTGAGATATGGCTCTTGGGCATCTTCTAGGAGAGATAAAATTTGAGACCAAATTATGGTTGCAATAAGTTTGAAGGCTGAGAGATACAAGGTTGTTGAGAAGTTGAGGGAGATGGAGGCCTAGAGGTAAGGTTAGATGGGCCGGGATTGTTGATGTGAATTTCAAGGCGAAGAGGTACGGGTTATTGAGCTTGGGTAATAGGGTAAGAAGACCTTTTGGTGGAAATGACCAAATTTCATGAATTTGAAATCAGATAGGGTGGCTGTGAGATGAATGGTTTGGAGACAATTGAGATAAATTGATTTTTTTTTCTTCAGTCTTCATGGATATCCAATTATCTTTCCCACAATTCCAAGTACTTCTTACAAATGCCTCCCTTTCTAATCGATCACCTTCGACACTTCACGTCTTTATTCATGGAAGATTGAGCAGAATTCACTTTTTGTCCACAAACCTTAAACCCTAACAATCATCTAATCGAAGAGGGAAAATAACTCTAGGGTTGTGGAAGAGAATCCAGATCTTTATTTTTAAGAAATTAAGAAGGTTATAAAAACTATAGCAGTCAGAAACCTCTCTTCTCAAAATTAAGTAGGGATATTTTTGTAATTTTAATTCTCGCTCATTAATTTACTGGTTTTGACAATTAAAATTAATTCACGTAAAAACAGCGGGTTAAAAATTAATATTTGAAAGTAAAAAAATATTTAAAATTATTTTAAAAAAAAAAAAAAAGCCAAGGGGAGGCAGATGTGAACCTAATATTTAAATTTTTTTCCTCGGTTGCCTAACTCTTCCCACCGTGCCATTCATTTCCGCCAAGAAGATTGTCTTCCCCGCTTTACTTGTCCGCATTCTAATGGAACTAATCCATGGCCAAGCTCCAACCACGCAGCAGCTGCGCGCCACCAATGAGCGCGCCAATTCGAGCGCCATCTTTTGTCTCCATTAGAAGGCAATTCGAGCAAAACCTTGCAGACGTCCACAAATGCACAAATTTATCACAATTGAAGCAACTACATGCTCAAATTTTGAAGGCTGATCTGCATCGGGACCCCTTTGCTGCACCCAAACTCATCTCTGCTTTCTCTCTCTGTCGTAATATGGCATTCGCTACTAAAGTATTCAATCAGGTTGAGTACCCTAATGGGCATTTGTACAATGCTTTGATAAGGGCTTACACCCAGAACTCAGAGCCTTACCGAGCCTTGATGACTTTCTTTGATATGCAAAGGGATGGTGTTCTTCCAGATAATTTCACGTACCCACTTGTCCTAAAGGCTTGTACAGGAGCTTTTCAACTTCAAATGGTGCAAATGATTCATACCCATATAGAAAAGTTTGGATTTTCTGCTGATATATTTGTGCCCAATGCGTTGATTGACAGTTACTGCAGGTGTGGGGAAGTTGGGATTAGTTCCGCCAGGAAGTTGTTTACGTTCATGAAGGAGAGGGATGTTGTTTCTTGGAACTCAATGATCAGTGGGTTAGTGAAAGGGCAACGGTTGAGAGAAGCTCGCCACTTGTTCGATGAAATGCCTAAGAGAGATGTTGTGAGCTGGAATACCATACTGGATGGGTACGTTAAGGCTGGTGAACTAAATGCTGCATTCGATTTGCTTGAGAGCATGCCGGAGAGAAATGTGGTATCATGGTCGACTATGGTTGCAGGATATACTAGAGCAGGAGATATGGAAATGGCTAGAATGTTGTTTGATAAAATGCCAGCAAAGAATTTGGTCTCTTGGACTATAATGATTTCTGGGTATGCTGAGAAGGGATTTGCAATGGAGGCTATTTCCTTGTTTGATGAAATGCTAAGGGCAGGATTGACGCCTGATGATAGCACTATTGTCAGTATTCTAGCTGGTTGTGCAGAGTCTGGTTTGCTCGCACTTGGAAAGAGA
>JAKOGI010000832.1:370000-394545 GCA_029747015.1 Carnegiea gigantea | reverse complement strand
AAAAAACAAAAAGACATTTTTGTTACGTGAGTGCATGGAAACAGGAACAATAATCTAAAACATAAGATGCTCTTCGCATTACGATAGGAAAAGAAACACCATCATACGCGGTGCTCATTGTGAAATTCAGTACCTGTGTTGGAATGAACAGCAGCTACAAGCTTTCACCTTAACCAAGGATTCAAAACTCAGCCGTTCCATCCCGGAACGGCCGAGTTGACTCTGATCCGAATTTTAGCGAAAATTCGCTGCGCAACCCGTTTCACAAAGGAACGGCCGTTCCAACCGTAACAGAGCGGGAAACGGGTGATTAGACTGGTACGAAGTCGACAAATTTTGGACAAGAT
Source organism: Carnegiea gigantea (assembly GCA_029747015.1). Taxonomy (NCBI): domain Eukaryota; kingdom Viridiplantae; phylum Streptophyta; class Magnoliopsida; order Caryophyllales; family Cactaceae; genus Carnegiea; species Carnegiea gigantea. Next base: position 394,198 of record JAKOGI010000832.1, on the reverse strand, counting down.
ATAAGATTCCTTCTTCCTTCAAGGTTGAAGAGGGTGAGAGAATGCGATTTAAAAAAAAACATATCTGAAAAGGAACTACAATCTACAAATAAGTAAAATTGAAACTCCAAATTCCAAACGCTGAGTTTGTGAGTCATTGAGTGAGGCTTATTCAAACTCCGAAGAGTCCAGTTTGGGAGAGAAGCCTAGATCTAGGAACTACAACACCACTACAACACTACAAATCTACACAGGTAACAAATTATTTACATATTCCCACATACCTTCGTTGAAGCCTTGAAGGAGGCTATAATTAATTGTTTTATTTCCCATAATCGAGTACAAGCCACCATTGGAGGAAACCCAGTAGACATGTGTGGCTTGTACCGGTGTGACGGTGCCTGCCATTGGAGCATAGGCAAGGATTCAAAATGCGATTTCAATCGCGATTTCGGTTTCGGTAGCGGTTCAGCAAAATCGTTTTAAAACGGCAATCGCGTTCCATATCGCGGCATGAAAACGCGGATCGCCCAACTCCAAAACCTTTCCAACGCGGACGTTTGGTCGCGGTTCGGCCACATTTTGAATCCATGAGCATAGGCAAAGAAGCAAGGAGAGGCAGAGAACCAAGGAGAAGGGCCGACTGACAGAGAGGGTGGAACAGAGGAAGAGAAGAGAAGCTCTCTCCTTCAGCAGTTGAGCATGACCCGTGAGGAGGAAAGGAAAAGGGAATGTGTGCGTGGGTGGTGTGAATGTGTGACTACATGACTTGAGGCTTCCTCTGGAAAATTTGTAAGTTGTTTAAATTCCCTCCCCACTTTTGAGACTATTATTACTAGTTTGAACTTTAGACTTTGGAGGCCCGTATGGAATTGAGTTCTTATTGCATTAATTCTTAATTTTTGTTCCCAAGAAATTAGTTATATGTTTTAATTAGTTAACTTATATCTTTTTAATCAATTACGTTTTATAATTTTTAGAAAGACTATACAATACATTAGTTAATATTTAATCATGTGAAAAAAGTTATAGGTTTTCAAATGAGACCGATTCATAACAATTTTATTACAAAACACTGTGTGTATAACCTATTTTTTAACTTTATGTATTTAGTAAGATTTGCTGTCTCGCAATATCTTATTATGATATCATACGAATTGAATTTGTGTTGAAGATCATTCCTTTTAGTTTTTGAGCCGCAACGACAAACTGAAACAAAAATAATACTTTTTTTAAATGGAAATGACTATGGTATACTTTCGAAATATAATTATGTGTTCATATTTTACTTAGTTACAACTCATATTCTTGAGGACATACAAAAAATGAATAATGAATAGACGAGTCCTAAATAAGATATTTTCGTATTTGGTACAAATTATAAGGCTTGTAAAAATTAAGAAGATAAAATTAGAAGGAAAAATAAGAACTAATGAGAGGAAATACAACGTAAAATAAATAATGTGTTGGAAAAATGGTAGGAAAGCAGGAATTGAACACCTCACCCTCTCTGGTACACTTAGACATTCTAACCATCAAGACAGGACAAAGACAAATGGACATTGTTTATACTCTAACTACTATTAATATACATCTCCATGCGGGATTCGGGTTTTTATTTTTCCATTATATTATCCAACCTTTTCTTTTATTCATTTTTTTTGGGTCACATATTAGGTGCCATTCAGATAACAATAATTAAATTTAAGTTTACTATGACATTTCCAACTTAAGATGAGGTAATCCTAAATAATTAATTTTTTAAAAAATTATGAAGATTGATAGCTCATATTTCCATTGATCGATTTGTTATTACCAATTACAATAGTATAAAAGCATAAAAATACAGATATAGTATTAACTGTAGACGTTACTTCTTATATCAGTTGTTATTCAACAAATAACAATAATTAAAGATTAGTTTATTATGATATTTCCAAACCAAAGATGAGGTAATCTTAAATAATTAATTTTATTTAAAATTATGAAGATTGATAGCTTTTATTTCATTAACATAGTACAAAAGCATAAAAATATAGTATTAGCTTTAACAGCTATTTGTTACATCAGTCATATGTACCATTCTCAATTTTTTTATTTTTCTACAGGTTTAACGGGGAAAAATTGTCACGACACAATAGCCATTCTACCGAAGACATTAGGTGGCACTTTGGTATAGCAATTGTCCAATTGTTGGAAGCAGAAAACAGGTTCAATGCAAATTTTGTACCAAAGTGATAAGAGGTGGTATAACACATCTCAAACAGCATTTGGCTCATAAGACGGGTGACGTTGCTCCTTGCCCAAACATCTCTCCCAATGTCAAAAAAGACATGATGAAATTATTACAAGAATATAAAGAGAAAAAGAGACCAAAAAACAAGGATGGCTAGACATTTGAAAGATGAAATACCAAGATCATTCAACCGTAATGATTATGTTGATGACAAGGAGGAGAGATCAACTAGCACATGCTAGATATCAAAGTTTGGAGTAACACTGGTTTGATGAACAACAGATCTACAGAACAAGCAATAGTACATATGAACAAATGTCAACCCCTGCGGCTAGATTTGCTGCTAGACTTAGAGTTGTTAAGCTAGAGCTTGAAAAAGATCAAACTAGGACCAAACAATCTAAAGTCAACTCAAGTTGGTTGAAAGCAGCAAAGAACAAGATGATTAAGCCGTTTGGAAGTTGGGTTATAGATATCAACGTGCCGAAAAACTGTGGTCGATTTTGTATATACTAATTCGCTCCTTGAAACCATTCGTGAGGTTAGCCCTGATGTAAGAGCTCCTTCTTATGAACTCTCAGATATTTATTTGCCAGAAGTTGCAAAGGAAATTAAATAATGGATATCTAAATTTCCCCCCAAATGGAAAGAAAGAGGTGTCACCATAATGTGCAACGGTTGGTCCAGTATGACCAGATTAAACCTCGTTAATTTTCTTATTCACTCAAATGACTTCACCATCTTCTATAAATCAGTTAATGCATCAGATGTAAGTGTACGGATGCTGATTAACTCTACAAACTCATTAAAAAAGTAGATGATGAGGTTGATCCAGAGAAAGTACTCCAGATAGTGACTGAAAATGACTGACAATGCATCTCCAATGAAAGCTACTGGAGAACATTGATGGAAGAGTTCCTAAACTTGTACTGGACAACATGTGCGGCCCATTGTCTAGATCTCATTTTGGAGAACTTTGTTAAGCTCAATCGCGTTAGGAGTGTTATAAAGACAACAAGTATGATCTCTAACTACATTTGTAAATATGATTGAGCTGTGAACTATATGAAGAAGTCTGTAAATAATCGAAATATCATAAGACCTAGTATCACTAGGTTTGCAACAAATTTTGTCTCTCTTGAAATTTTGGTGCGACATAAAAATGCCCTGAGAGACATGTGGGAGTCAACTGAGTGGTTGAACTCTAGACTGGGGAATTCAAAAGATGCAATAGCAAAAGAAGTGTGTTAACTCGTTCTATCATCAACTAAAGGCGCGTTGTCATTTTGGAAAAAGGCTAATGAAGTTCTCAAAGTATTTGAACCTCTTGTCTAGGTATTGAAATTAGTTGATAGGGATGACAAGCCTACCATGGGCTTCATATATGAGGGAACGAAATGAGCTGAGCTAGCTGTTGACAAAATGGTCAGGTATAGCAAGAAATATGAGACAATCATTCACAAAAGACTTCCTACCTACTGATTTGCATGCTGCATTGCTACAAGGTATTGAATTAATTTTCTAATTTGTATTACAGTATTTATATTTTTTACAACTTAATTTATAGATTGCATATTGTGCTTCCTTAGTGGATAACCCCCTTTTTTTACGAGGATACTTCTTTAATCCCCAATACATGTACAGACAAAGTCAAGATTGGTAAGACAGGGAGTTCTAGATCTCGATAAACAAATAAAAGCAATGCAATAGCTTGCGTGATAGAGCCTATGTCGCATTATAAATTTAATACTTTATCTTGTACATAATATTTCATGAATTTTAACATTGGCATAAATATGCAGGTATTTCCTTACAAAGATAGAATGGACTCTTTTGGATCATCTATAGTTCAAAGGGCAATGTCATCATTAATGGCAAGTGATCATAATTTATTCACACACACATATATATAATTATATATAAAGTTTCAATTTAAGATTGTAAGGAAATGTATTTGATGCAGCTGAAGGGTTGATACTTCACGGTGGATGTGCACCTGAATTCCAACGCCGCAATTAGAGTCTTAAGTCACCTCTAACTGTGAAAGAAATTGGAGTATGTTCAATCAAGTCTACACAAAGGCAAGGAATAGATTGACTTATAAGAAACTCGATCTCATTGTTTTCCTTCGTTATAATCAGAAATTGAAATTGAGATGTGCAAGATGAAGGATTGAGGAAGAACTTACTGAGTCTTTCAATCCTATCAACTTGGATTACATATTTGATGATGATCCATTAAACCTTTGCCTCTCGAAAAGGGAGCACCCAGTTTTTGAAGGAGATGACTTGATTGGTTGAATCTTGATGAAAATGAGGTCAATGCCACCTTGTTGTTGATATTGAGTATAAGGATGATCCACAACCTAAATGGACCCCACCATTTCGGTACAGTGTTGACCAACAGCCACAAGATATACACTGCAGTGAGTGTGAGTCGGAGAGACACTTGTCGCCTTCAAGTAGTCATGATAGAAGCGAAGGTGGAGGAGGAGGAAAGGGAGGTACGAATGAGATGGGTGCTTCCCATTCCTCTAGACCATCAACTGATTACTTAAGTGATCGTGGTCGTAGTGCCACTCTTGAAGATGATATAAGAAGTTTATGTTCCCCGGATGAACAACCAAAAGATCTGACACATATGGAACCCATTCAATCACATGGTTATCCCACTGATGCCAGGTACAGGTTCGCAGGTTTTCAAGAAATGCCATCAGGTTTTACAGTGCCCGATCTATTTGCTTCTTCAGGTGGCTATGACACATATGGTGGTGTCTTAAATAATTATGGATATAGTTTAACATATACTAATTGTCCTCCACCGTCTTATCCTTGAAATAAGCCACAATTTGTTGAGCCTGACTCAAGTATACGACATCCAGATAATCCTCCAATCATCAACCAGGGGACTATTAATTACAGGGATCATCACTATTATCGTCAAACCTTTTATAGCGGTGATTCAACTTCAAGTGATCAATCTTGGATAGATTCCACAGCATCATCAATTTTCTACCCGCCACAAGAGTCATATGGTGTTAATCAGAATAATAATGACACCTATCAGGAGCCTCCCCGTCATTTATTTTGGTGGTGATCAATTTTTATCTATCATGAATTTTAGATATGGATTTGTACACAATATACAATAAGATAGCTAGGGTATTTTATCTTTTATGGACTTCATAACTTGGGATTGTTTAAACTATTTTTATCTTCTACCATTTATAGTTTTGTACTATCGTGTGATGTTATAATTTCCGTCCAAGTTATCTTAAATTATTTTGTTTAACTATTATGAAAATTAACCCATTATGTTAACATAAAATTTTAAAAAAGCAATATTTTAAACCAAACTTATAGTTTGTCTTCCACCAAGCATATTTTTGTTGGGAACAAAATTGCAAAACGCATTCTAAAGGTTTAAAATCCAAGATTATTGATTTTTTCCCCTAAAACAAGATTAGCACTCAGCCAGTTTGTCCTAATTCCCAAACTCCATGAGTCTAAACATTTTGTTTCAAAATAATTACAAAAAAACAATCGGTAATGGCTATGAATTGTCTTTGTCTATGTATATAAACAAAAATTATGTTAATAATAGAATTACTTACATAATTGTACTAGTAAGGTACAAAAGTACAAATTCAAATGAAAAAGCAACCATGTGAACCCTTTTATGCCCCGACAATCCCGATCCATTCTGCATTTTAAATCACTAACCTTAACAGCTAGAGTTGATTTGGTTCAGGATTGTTGCAGCATTTGCTTTCACAATTCCCAGCCACCATACTTTGTTTGACTAAATGCATCAGAAGCATCTGACTGTCAGACGTCCTCGTTATTCCAATACCTTCCATAAGGCTCCACCAAGTAGGGTTTAGGGGCTCCAATTTACTTGATTGGAAGGCTACTTTATTGTTCATGTTTATCCCCACATGCCAACCATACAATTGATTGGAAAGGCACTGACTAGCCAACTACTTCACATTCAGTGAAAATAAGAAGTATGAACAGCACCATCACATCTAATTCAATCAATATGATTAGTTTAGAATCAAAGCAATTGTCTTCTCCAGCAATTGACATAAGTACTTGTTCATGGAACCATGGATTCAAAATGTGGAAGCTCCGCAACTATACAGCTGCATTGAAAAGGTTTTATTATTAAGTGAACTGCGTTTTCACCTAGTGACATCTGTGATGCTACACTATTGTCATAGTAGAGCGATTTCGCAATAGCACACTAAAACTGCAATTGCAACTACCACCATTTTTGAATCCTTAATTTTAACAGTGATCCCAATATCTGATTACAAGCCTTTGTAAGGAAACTTACCATCTAACACCTACAGGGGTCATTTCAATTAATAGATACCTGTGTTTAAAAAAGCGCGCCCGGGGCGAGCCTAGGCTCACAAAAGCCCAAAGCCCACCCTCTTGCGCCTTGGAATGGGTCAAGCTCAGCACATTCTTAAAGCTCACGCTTTTTGGGCTTTTCTAGGCTTCAGACCGACGCCCAAAGCCCACGGAACCTGCGCTTTATAGATCATAACAGACCATTTGGGGAAAAAAAAGAAAAAAACCTTTAAGGGGCCTCCACCCCTCTTTTTGTTTGTGGAAGCCTCTACTGAACATAAGTTTGGAGCTGGAAACCGTAACTCTGGTGACAACAATCTAGTAAATGCTTTATTCTCGAGTGTTCTTTCAGACTTCCTTCTTCATCCACCTCCTTTGTTATTAGACAGCCTGAAAAGTTTTTCTTTGTTTCCTTTTGTTTTTTTGGGGCTTCAAGGAGGTCGAAAATGGTACCTCCTCCAATGCTACAATGGTACCCTTTGCTTCTTTTTTTTTTGGTGCTTCTTAATCTTTCTCCCTTTCTCTCTCTCTCTCTCCCCCCCCCCAGCATGCTGGCAGCATGCGTTATTTTTGGCGTTCAATTTATAGTAATCTAATTGAGCTGTGTTTAATGCTTTAATTATATCTTGTCGTGTTTAATTGATTCTCTTTTTTTCTGGTGATTGGTGAAAATCACTTATTTGATGTCATTATCTAGGTGATTTTAGAAGAAATATGGCTTTGGAATGATTTAGTAAAAGTGCACCTCGTGCCTAAAGAGCTCGCGCCTTCGCATCGAAGCCCGCGCCCGAGGCCCTAGGACCCTTTGCGCTTTTTTGCACCTTGAGCTTTTTTAATCTAAGATAGATACTAAAAGCAACACAGACAGGTCATTTGATGTTTACAGACAACTCATGACGTGAATGTTGCCTGACTAGGATCTAGGTAGATCCAGACCCGCACTGATGCAAGCAAGGAGGTCGATTCCAGGTCAGTCTCTCATCGTTAATAATTGTTGCTTGTCTACATGGCCAACATGATTTCATACGAGTGAATAATGGATATAATCCATAGGATTAGGTCTATAGCATTTATTTCACACAACAGAAAAGAACGAGTATGGAACCAGCCTTTTTGTAATTTGCAACTCAAGGGTAAGGCCAGCTAAGGACCTAGAGTTGGCAAGTCCACCCGATATAATAACACGAACCGAACCTCACCTAACCTGATTTTGATCCGAAGTTGGCACACATTAAAACAATGTGAGTGCCCCATGTGAAAGAATATACTCCCTCCGTCCCATTTTTTTCTTCCTAAACAACAATTTTTTTGTCCCAACTTAACGATCCTAAAAGCCCATTAACAGCATTTTCAATCAATTGTATTTCACTATCTCTACTAAAATTATCATTAATGGTGAGTACTTTGGTTTATTAAAATTTGTCTCTTTCGAGTTTAGGAAGAAAATAACGGGATGGGGAGAGTATTTTGCATTATTGCCTTTTAGGTAAACCTAAGCTATTTCCAAGAAAGACACAAAATTGACTCGATTATTGATTAGGTAGAGCAAGTCAAACTAACCAATTTGGAACTCTAAATTCAAAAGCCTTCGCCACTATGAGGGCATGTGTTTGGATTTGCATTTGGACAAGAGAAAAAAAAAATTGTCAAGGATGTCGAATTACCCATAGAAGTGCCAAAGATACACTAATTGGAACTATGAATTTCTAGTAAAGTGGAAATCTATGCACATTTATTATGGTCAATACTCAATGGAAATTTATATACCTTCATGATGATTAATAACTAGATAACCATAAAACTTTAATGGATTGGAAGAGCCTTCCCTTTTTGTCAATGGTCCAAGCATTTTCATAACAGTGAGCTCTTCATTCGACATCCCTTTCAATGAGTAGACCTCCCCTCTTCAACAAATGAAACCGTGTGACACTGTGACTAAAGTAAGGAAACACACAACCGAATGCTCTAGTAAGACACTTAAGTCCTACACAAAGGCAAACAATGGTAATGATGTGCACTATTTGTCCATATATTCAAGAGAGAATGGCCCCGATAAGCATAGGCACTCATGCTCTTACAAACGAACATACTACACCACACAACATTTGGTTCCCATATTGAAGAATTCACACAGCCTGGTCAGGGATAAAAAGGCCCCAAGCAAATGACATGCTAAACAAGCTACTGAAGATGCAGCAATGGACATTGACAGAAATTAATATTCTTTTTTGATAAGGACAAGGAGAAAATATATATTAATAACAGGAACAAGAAATTGGATGCAAAGCTAGCATCCTACAAAAGCTATACACCTCTCATATGAAATTATCCACAAAACTTTCACACCAAATGCTCCAAACAAATTATCTTTGTAGCGCTAAAGAGGCAACTCTACCCCCCTCAAACCTTTCACACCAAATGCTCCAAACAAATCACAAGTGTGAATAAGATAGCATTCTTATTCTTAGCCTTCCTACCAAAGAAACCCTCCCAAGCGAGGAGATGATTTCTAATAGTGTTAGACCCACCAAGAAACTACCAAACAACTATAGGCTAGATCCCCTAAAGCTCTGGCAAAAGAACAATGCATCAGCAAGATCTAGTGATTCCACTTCCGCTTTACACATAAACCACCTATTCACCAGCATCTTACCCCCTTTTGCCAATTATCACATGCCAAAATACTCCCATGGGATGGTTCCCAAACAAAGAAAGGAACTTTAAGTGGAGCTATTGACATCCAAATAAGCTTCCACCACAAAGCATTCCCCAAAACGACCAAATAGGTGAAGAAGCCAAAGAGACAAGCTTCAAATAGTAAGACTTGACAATGAAGATCCCCTTACAAATAAGACCCCATCGAACTGAATCATGAGAAGAATCCTGTACAGTGATTTCATTAACCGTAGATAGAAAACTAACAAGAGTGACATCATCCACAAAGGCATCCCAAACAAAAAGACAAAAATTAATACTCTACTTTGAAATCTTCATCCAGTAGATTTGCTATTTTAATAAAGAAACCCATTTCAGATAATGATTAGAATTTAGAATAATACTTGAAAAGATTATAAAAGATGTGGAACCTTCATGCCTTCCTCGACAATTATGGAAGTTTCAGGCGTACAGGATGATTCGACAGAAATCACACCATCTGCACCAATCCTATCAATAGCCTCAGCAATGAGATCCCCAAAAAGTTCATCATTTCCAGCAGAGATCGAAGCCACAGCTTGGGGGGAGAAGGGAAAGGGGGCCAATGGAAAGTTCAGTATTTCCCATGTTAAGCAAACTTGTGAGATCAATTCGAAAGACTTATACCTTTTATATGATCTCTCCCCACAACAGGAATACTGCGCTCCTTCAAAATTTTGATTAACTCATTTACTGTCTTCTCCATGCCTCTTTTCATGCCAATTGGATCAACACCAGAGGTAATAGCTAGCAGCCCGTATTTGATCATTTCTCGAGCTAAAATAATTGCAGTTGTAGTACCATCACCAGCTGCACTATTAACCTTAGATGCAACCTGCATGCGCACGAAACAACATAACACATACTACTTTAAAACCAAATATAATTGAGTCATAAAAGAGTCTACACTCAGCAACCATATATGACCTCTTGAATAAGCGTAACTCCCGCATTCTCAATTGCATCCACAAGTTCTATGGCCCTCGCAATTGTCACACCATCATTTATTACTTTCAGATTTTCAGAATTAGAAAGAATCACATTGCATCCTGCAAAATACAGCATTGCAAAGAATCTTTAAACTAGAATCAGGAATTATAAATGGAGCTCAAGGGAGCACCATGTGAGACTGTCATGCAGACGGCCCTTATTCCCTGCTTTCTCAGTACTTCTGGTCAAGTTATGGCCATCAAAGACTACCCATTGATAGTTGGGAAAGGAGCTTGAAAAAGCAATCTATGGTTGGAGGTTGATGTAAAACACAATTTCTACAATTCAAAACAAAAAAAAATTAATTCAATCACTCCAACAGTGAATGTAAAACAGCTTTCCATAGATCTATATCCAACCTAATTACCTGCCTTGAATGAAAACAACAAAATTTGATCCAAGTATTTGCCCTCATATCTAGACCTAAACTATAAAATAATACTTTCAAAATACCTTTAATGTGAACTACTGAATGTCATCAAAGATAAGCAAGTTAGTCCTTGTAAAATAAGATTCACAAAATTGCTTCCTTAGGGCTTTTAGAAAATAATAATCAGAACTTTAGGAGTGGTAGAAGCCAATAATCTGAACTTAAGAAATAGCAGTCAACGCTTCGAGCGTTCGACATTTCTACTATCAATAATCCATACTTTAAAAAGCTATCCAATGGTAAGCGGAAATGAGAGGGTTGGGGTTTGGTTTTTCCTTGGTATGAATTATTGACAGCAAAAATGTCAAAAGTTCAAAGCGCTAGTGGCTATTTTCGTAAGTTCTGATTATCGGCTTCCACTACCCCCAAAGTTCAGATGATTATTTTCAAAAACTCGTTTCCTTATTCTAGGGTCCTACTTCAGTTACAATTAAGGAATAATAATTCTCTACAAAATATAATTGTAATATTGGCAAGTCTTTTTTGGTTTTCAATTTTTATATTGTTTTTTAGGAAAACTCGTCCATTGGTTCAAACTTCTAGGATAAAGTAGGGAGATAATCCAATTGGTATTTGCTGATTTCTCATCTAAGTTTGGCAATGGAAATACAAGTTATAATTCTCCGTACAAATGGCAAAGGAAATCCATAACTAATAAGCATCTTTCCAATAAATTCCCACTTAACCGAGTCCTAGGCTTTCTTCAAATCCACTATCATTATACACCTTGGTGAAACTTCTTTCCTATTATATAACTTGATTAGATCTTCACAAATCATTATGCTACGCAAAATAGATATGCCACTCAAGAATATACCCTATGAGTGCAGAGCAGGTTTCATCCTCTCAGAAATCACCTTACTTTATATATAGCATTCCAATAGGCGACTAGCCTTAAATCTACAAGTCTAATGGGATTTCAAACCTTAGGCACCATAGCAATTACAGTTGCATTCACCTCTATCATGCAGACATACATCTTTTACTAGTTATCTCCCAACTGAAGAAATAGAGGCTTTTATTATTCCTAATGCTAACCATTCTCTTTTTAATCTCTTCATCAGCATCTCATTTTGAGTTAGGGGAAAGGTATTTCCCTTGCATTGTAACTTCAAATGATGGAGCAGTACCCCCCACGTTCTAGCCCAAGGAGGTTAGTGAATGATTGACAAGAATCTTACCAATCTCCTGCTTGTCTTATGTGATAACCCCCTGCTCCTCTTGCATAGCTTTAATAGGAATGTTATATTGCTTATGAGCTATACTTGCAAAGGAAAAGCATAGTTTTGATCCCCTTTTGCAACCAATCCTCCTTAGACTTTTCCTTGAGGAACTCTCTTTCCGCCTTGAGAAATAGCAGCCTTCTTTTCTTGTGCATACAAATTTTTATTGAAGGTTCTGCTTGCATAGCATTCTGAATCAAACAAATCCTGCTAAGCTGTGTATACTTAGCATGCATTTCGTCAAATATGTCCTTATTTAGGGATCTCAAATGCTTCTTCAATGTTGTTTGCTTACGAAACAGTCTATACATTATAGTACCATTAATATGCGCATCTGGCGGTTTGCAGCAATTGCTCTTTTGAAATCAGGACTCACAGCCCACATATCAATGAATTTGAACTGATACCTTCTAGCTGACTGACCTGTCAAAAGTTGAACTAGTAGAGGGCAATGGTCAGACATTCCCTCTTCAGAATCTCATATATCACTTCTTAGAACCTTCGAATAACAGCACCATTAAGCACGACCTTGTCAAGCTTGTAAAACACCCTTGCAGACCCCCTGTTTGTCGCTCCATGCGAAAGTGGGCCCTACAAAGTTTGTTTCCGGCAAAGCATGATCACCAGGTAAGTTGCAAAAATCCTCAACTTCAGAAATCAACACTGTGTCACCTCCAATTCTTTTATCCACCTTTAACATACTATTAAAACAAAAAGTCACCACCTATAATCCAAGGGTCATACATGGTAGTACCAATAGCACCTGACTCCTCCCATACTAACCTCTCCCAACAATATCATTTACACCATAAAAGACTGTAATATATAAACATGTATCAACCAAATCAATGTGTAAGCATATGAACTCATGGTGAATCTTCAAAACATTCACCTGAATTTGATTATAGTCCCGCAGCACCCAAATTCTGCTTCTAGACCAAGAATTAGCATTAATAATTACAGTCCAATAAGGACACATTACCTCCTGAAGAGTACGTTCCTTCTGCTTCAAGGCCTTTGTTTCCAAAAGCCACAACAAATGGCATTTATTATGTCTGAGGAAGCACTTCTCTCCATCCTGTTTGTTAGGGCCATTTAGGCCCCTAATATGCCAATAAGCAAACATATCCATGATCCTTTGCCAAAAAGTCAAAACTGTTTGGCCGAACAATTGCAGCTGGGGCATTGTAATACATTGCATATTGCCAACAGTCACATGAACAACAATTGTGCTCTAGGATACTCTAAACGACTGGTAAATAGTTGCCCTCTCAACACCTGTTTCATCTCTAACAGGCTGCACTTGGTCGGTAACACTTTTATCCTCCCCACCATCATCATTAATCACAGTGTCTTTCCTTCTCCAAACCTTCTTCGCCTTCTTCCTACATTCCTCTTCAAAGTGCCTAAACAAATGGCAAAAGCCACACCTGAGAAGCTTCATTCAAAATTCACATTGTGTAAAGTCACATTCTAAAGTCCTAATTCAAATATATACTAATAATTCCCTAGCAACAATAATTGCCAATTAGAGAAACTTTTGTATCATATGATAAAACCTTTTTCTCGTATTACGTGAAACCTTGAACAATTATATAATAACTAATCAAGATGCACGGGGAGTTATTTCACAAGGGGAAGATGAAAAAAAGGGAAAGCGTAATACATTAACAAACCATTTGATCTCCCCTCCAATTGGCGCTCTCCCTCCAAAACCCAACCATTTTTCCACTACCTTCTTGTAGTACTCCTCATATGTCTAGCCAAATATCACCACGCCGAAGAAAGGCCAATATCAGGCATAGTAACTAAGTGCGAAGTAGCAGATCCCTAAAGGTCTTAATACCAACATCATTCCATGCAGAGCAATTGTTTCAGAAGAGACTGTTCTGCAGCGGAAGCGGTCCTTTATTACAATTTGTTGTAGCTAAACAAGTCACACTTTCGCCAATTCAGGGATTAGCAAAGCCAATACTTGGGTATAACTGCCACTCCGCAAATCTGCCAGAGTAGCCTTTGCACAACAACTGCTTGATGTATGCACAAGTTAAAAATTTTAAGATGCGATTCTCTAACAAACAAATGCAAAACTTTTTTCATTATAAAATATAATATATAAGTCAGCAGTATGAGCATCTCATAGTAAGTTAGATCTACAGTTCAAACATGTATTGCTTCCAAATTACAACACACAAATCAATCCTTGTCGCATGTATATAATACATACATCAGGAGTGTAAACATGTCATAATGAGTTTCATCTAGATTTCAAACATGTATTGTTTTCAAACTACAATACATAAATCAACATTTATGGCAAGGTACATATGGTGACTTAAACCCAAACCTAAAAGATCTCATGAAAGATATTTGCATATGCAAATAATGCTCTAGCAGACATTACTCATTAACTGTTACTCAAGTGAAATTGCATAACCTACACACAAACAAATTATTTACAATGTAATATGAGAATTCCTCTCCAGGATACTCATTTTTAAAGAAACAACCAGCTGACAGACACTAACCTTTACCTACATTGGCTAAGTGATCCTTTCTCCACTTTAATATGAGTGCAAATTTTCAGCTTATGGGATAGACAAGTGAGACAACTAACAGTGGATAATGCCAAGGTAAGATGATAAAAAAAAAAAGGACATTGAAATTTTTCAGAAGTGTATACCTTTAGGCCCTAATGTCACAGACACGGCATCTGCAAGCTTGTCTATGCCAGCTTGTAAAGCTTTTCTGCACTTACTATCAACAATAATCTTCTTTGGGCCAGCTCTCACAAGCAATCTGATTGTGATCTGTGTACTTTTGTGAAACCCAGAAGTCGGGCAACTTCCATATAAATTCTGCTACAAGAACCATAGCAAATCAAGCTGAGGTTCCTACAATTTTCCATTTTTTTGAAGATATACAGAACTAAATACCATACGGTAGACCAACATATCATTTGCCACAATATCAATCAAATCACGCATGGCTCCCTTTAGCCAGCAAAAGAAAAAAATAACATTCGAATTAACAACTTACAAACATTTCCTTAACTTCATTCTTTTGACAATTCATTTGGTTTTCTCTTTATCTATAATCGGTTGCTTTCGCACTTGAAGAAACAACTATTCAACGGGAGAGGAGATCACCATTTTTATTTTTCCTTTTGTCTGGATTGACTTCTAAGGAAACTGAAGTCTATAACTGTAATTCTTTGGTGTTTTCATCAAAAGCCTATCAATTTGAAAAGGAATAAGAATTGGTGGGGAAGTTCTCTTTCATTTTCTTCCATCCAAACATGCGTTCCCGAGGCACAAGTATACCCTACAGCCTCCAAAACCACCCCCCCAAAAAAAAACCAGTAAAAAAAGTAAACTGAAAAGACTAAAGAGGAGAAAGAACTTACGTTGGTGCGAGGAGTGAAGTAAAAGAGACAAGGTTTCTGGCTTCTTGTATACCGCACCAGAGACAAAATCCCTCCCCCAGCTCCGAATGCCACAGATAAGGACGACATGAATAAAAAGCTCTTCTGTAGTCGTCTCCTGTGGTTAACAGCAGACACAAGGAGGAGGTGAGTAGACAGGGTGGTGGCGTTAGCTGCAAAGAAACAAAGCAGGAGGAGAGCAAAATTTCTGCACCGCGGGGATTCAGCGGAGCACGAAAGAAGAAGAGAGAGCATGGCGGGAGGGGCTAGCACGTGACAAGTAAAGATGGAGAGAAGACATTGGGCTGGAAATTTATGCTGGGCCTGGAAGTGTTTGCAACTCGATTTCGGCCCATTTTCTTCGTTTTGTTTTAATTTCTTTATTTTTTTAATTTCTTTGCCAAAAAAAGAAATAAAAACGACACAAATACATAATGTAATAATTATTGCAAGTCAAAATCAGCCACTTCATACTAAGGAGATAGAAGTGTAGGAGTTTTTGAATTAACACTTACTTATATGAAATTACGTTTGGAGCAACAGGATTTAGAAAATGTGTATTTTAAATTACTTTGACCTCCCTTCAAAATAAATTGCCAATGGTATTCAATTCCCTAATATTGACATGGCATATGTATAGTTAGATATGTGGACATATTAGTGATTGCTTAGCGAAATTAAATGATCAAATAATAGTACATTGATTATGAAACAAGGTTATATATGATTTCAGACATCTAAGGGTTGAAAAATATATTTCAAGATAGGTCAACAGGGTAGATGTTAACATCTCCAAACATTAATGCTACAATTATTGCCTTAATTTAAATGTCATACTTTCCAAAGTCATGAGTCGATATTTATCTAACATATTGGAACAACAACTAAGTGAAAATAGTTTGGTTTGGTTGGTATTATCTTACTTTGATAAACTAGTGAAATGTGGTTTTTTAGGATCATAATAGTCATTCCACCCTCAGAATAAGGAATTACCATCCTAACCTTGAGCGCCAACTCCCAAACTATAAATGCCCCTTATCATAATTATGGCAACAAGTAATCATTATTCATGACATGACACATATGATATACTCCCAAAATCAGTAATATCCTCTCTACTTTTATTCTTTCCTTTTCATTTTCTCATTCCTAAGCCGATTAAAGCGTAGGAGATATTTCTCTTAAGTCGAACCCAAGGTCGGCTTTTAGTCCAAGTTGTCGAGGAGGGACACATCAGCACCTCTAGCGGACCAACGTGTTATTCATCTGTAAGTCCAAGCTTCGCTCTCTAGCTCACCCAAGTTTATCCAGAAACAAATTGGCGCCATCTATAGAGAAGTTGCAACAAACATGGTTAATACTTGATTAAAAAACTCGAAGCAAGGGGAGAAGGGTAGAAGGAAATCAAATAAAAATCCACTGAGACAGCATGACAATTCTCTGAACCCGAGTCCTGGGGAGAGAACTTAGTGGATCAACCCCTACTTAGCAGTTCACCCCGACCAAACATTTGGGGGATGAAGTTAGACAAATACAAGATGCAGTGATCAAGGAAGTGTGCGAGAAAATGAGGGGACTACGGAATAAGCCAGGAGCTATCAAGGATTTCAAGTATGAACCCACTCCTTATGAGAAGAATCGGAACTAGTGGACCACGAAAGGACCAAGTGATGCAAAGCAAGGAACCATAGAGAGCTCCCAAAATCTAAATCAAGACCATGGCACTAATCAAGCCAAGAAAGACGAAGGTAAGCAAGCATTGATCACTCATATTCACTCCTTGTTCTCCTGTTCAAATCCAGAACTGAGCATGGTTTTGGATGGCATATTCCTTGGGGTTACCAAGATGTCCTATGGAAGAGTCCTACTTTGTTGGACTCCCTAAGGTGCCTAAAGGGAAACTTAATTTTGGCCTAAGTATTAGGCATTTTGCTACATTGGTCCAAACAGACAAGGTATACATAAGTGACCTCTTTCTGCCCGTATTGGAAGATTAGGTGGAACCACCACCTAAAATCTGATTTAGGATCAGTGTTTTTGCTCAGGATGATAACGAATATCCTAAGGCACTAAGCCATATGAAGCAATCAAGGCCAAGTTAAGTTCTTTATGAGGTTTTAGCTAGATTTAGTTGACCATTGTCGTTTGGGCTCTATTTTAACCCAATTTGGATTTTTGGTGGGTTCTCTTACCTAAACCTAATTTAGAGTTGATTTTTCTAATTAGCATGCTTGTTAAGATCCTAAAGAACCCATTCATGCATTAAATTCATTTCTAAATAAAGTATAGGTTGGAGAACCAACATGATCATTTTCAATGATAAACCAGATTAACTAAGCCTGATTGAACTGTTTTGACTTTGCATTGATCTTCCTTAATGGGGAGAGTATTGTGATTGCCTAGTTGCTCCCTTGACACCTTGGATGACCACAAAACACAATCATAAGATTTTTTTGTAGCTTTGGAAGACAAGTTGGCCAATTGGGAAGGAGATTAAGATCCACTTACAATCTGATTGGATTGCCGAAAAGCAAATTGCATCAACCTACATTTTCTCTCTCTTCCATGTGCAAGTGGCTTACTTGGAATTAATTAATCATGTTCAAGCTTGAGTTTAGTTCAAACAGCATGTATTTACTAGATCACACTTTGTAATTAGCTTAAGCTAGGCATGTTTTGTATTTTGGTTAAGTTAAGCTTGATTGAGATTTCCTAATCATGAAGGAGCCTGCCTGCTTGCTTGGCTGCTTAGGACACACACACACACACACACACACACACACACACACACACACACAGATGCCTCCTTCGCTGCTTCTTGTAGTCAGATTTCGTGGATAAAAAAGCTTAGCTTCATGTTAAAAACACACTCTCTTAAATCTCACTTGAATAATCTCTTTTGATTGCTTAATTGAGTGGTTTCCATTAATCCGAACTTGGTGGCATTGTCTTTAGAGTTGAGATAGTGGAATCCTTCTTCTAACTTAGGCAGTGGCTTGCCTTTATCCCTTGCACATCCCCCGTTTTCTGTCCAGCCTCTATCGTTGCTCATAATCAAGCTCACTATCCATATTGCACACTACATTGCTTAAGTTAGTTGACTAGGGGCAGCTCAACCACTTTCTAAGGCAAGGAAGGGAAGATACATCGCTAAGACAATTCCACTCAGCATGATGGTAGGAAGCGACAAAGAGGGAATGGAACTTCTCTCGATCAGGTAAAAGCTCCAGAGAAGAAGAGAAAACCAGTTGCTCCCGCTGGATTAAAAAACACAAGTATTGTGAATATCATAAAGATTATGGTCACATCACCTTTGAATGTTGCAAGCTAAAAAAAGGCTTTAAATGAGTTAGTTGATTAGGGACAGCTCAACCACCTTCTAAGGCAAGGAAGGGAAGATGAGTTCAATCATCGGATCCTTAGAGAAAGTAAAGACAATGATGTCGATTGGGATACAGAGGTGACCATGACCATAGCTGGTGGGGTAGACAAAAAAGAATTGAATGCTAGGTATCCGAAAACCTAAATTCACAAGCTTAGGCAAGTCATGCTCACTAAGGAGTTGAAGTCAGTGACAAGACCTATCATGAATTTTGACCGGATGACATGTGCCCCCTGTAAGCCCCTCATAATGATCTCATGGTAATACAACTCAAGATTGCAACAATAATGGTTTGCTGAATCTTGGTAGATACTAGAAACTCAATAGATATCATCGTCCTCATTTGTCTCAAGAAGTTGCGATATGGTGTGAAGGACTCTTTATGCTATCAAGGTAGTAGTGACACCTTACCTCATACTTATGCAATTCGAATTGGATGATGATGAGGTAGGAAGGCTATATGGGGATCAGAAGATGACAAGAGAATGCTACTAGGTTAGCTTCAAGTTGTAATAGCCGTACCCTAAATCATATTTATTTATTTAATTAAGTCGTGTTATTAATTTTTCACATTTATTTATCTCATTTAATCATCCCGATTGAGAAAATTTATTTTAGGCCTTACTTTGTAATTCGAGTTTCATTTACGTAATAATTTCGGGTGAATCGTTATTTGGCCCTGATAAATATGTTTCAAAGGATTAAATTATTTTTCATAATGCTTTCAAATTGATAATAATAATAATAAAAATAAAATAATTTCGAGCGATGAATTATTTAAATTGCATAAGGTGAATTTTCAGACCCAAGCTCATTTGGGCCCGATTTTGGCCCAACAAGCATTACTCTAACTCATTTGACTAATCACCATGAGTTTTGTCAAATTTCCAATGGTTTAAATTTGCTTTTGCTGGGGATAAATTTAGCTAATAAACTTTAAGTCATTTTTAACCAAGTAAAATTGTAAAAATATCAAGATCATCTTCCTTCTTCTCTCTCCTCTAGTCGTGCTCCCCTTTTTGTTGCTACCTTCTCTATTTTCAGCACTTTTAGCCACCATCCCATCTTTTTTTGGTCACCAGGAGGCCACCATCAGACCACCAGGACCACCACCAGCCACCCCTCTCACTTCTTCAAGTTTAAAACATCTCTAACTTCCCTTGTTTCAAGCTTAAAGTAAATAAACCCTAACCTTGTGATTTTGACTTTTGGTCTTGATTATTCTTCATGCTATTTTTGCTTATTAATCATGCTATATGGATAGAAATAAGAGTTATTTTGGTGTTTAACATGATTGATGAAGCTTGAAAGTATGTGGGAGTTGAGATAATTCATGATCATGCAAGCTTAGGTTGAGATGTTGAATTTGGATGGTTTTATTTGTGATTTTGTGATCTTTGGTATTGAAAATGAATATCATGGTGTTGGTATTGATTTTAGAGAAGTTTAAGTGCAAGTTCAAGTGAGACATAAGTTAGGGTTATGAGAATTATGCATAGTTTAACTGATGTTTGTCAACAAGCATGTCATGTGTGTTTTAGATTTGAAAATAAATCTTGGATGATTATGAAGTAAAAGTTATGGATTATGGCTATCTAAAGTGATGTTGAGGGTCACCCCATGATTTGATAATTTCAACAAGTGATTTTAGAGGGTAATTATGTAAAAACGGAGGATAATAAAGTAGATAGCAAGCTGTGAGGGGCCCGGAAACAAGGGTAGATAGTAAGCTGTGAAGGGCCCGGAAACAGCGGTCTGTTCCGAGAAAAACTAGTAATGCGTGGTTGTTTGAAAAATTATGAATTTTGTGGGGAGCTAGATCAATGAGTGCTTTTGAATCACCTTAATCCAAGTTCTGTCGAAAAAGTTATGATCGTTTTACTCCGACTGTGTAGACCGGACCAAAACTGTGCAGGGTGGTGTTTTACCTCAATTTTGGGATTTGTGTGCTAGTGATTTTATTATGGGCTGTGAATAAAAGTGTTGCGAGACTTTTTGATGTTTTCATATTGGGGTTTTATAGCTCAATTGGAGGTCAGGGGTGAAAGTTATGAATTTTCTAAGGTAGACCTTGAATCGATAACAATTTTGATTGTACTTAGAAGCTTATTTGGTTTGGAAAACTAAGTTGTATGGTATGTGCTATGAAATTGAAGACGTGTGGAGATTGATAATTCAAGATCAGTGTTTATTAGTCCAAAATGGTGCGTTTAAAATTATTCTGAAACTACCACCAGTCTAATTGCCTTCAAACTTTTGTTATCCATCTCAGAAATATCAAAAACCTGTGATCAATTATAACCATCAAAGTCTTTCTTTTATGATCTCAATTATTCTACCTTGATCAGGTTTACGCCAACATTATTTCACTTTTGAGTTAAATTATCCTAATTCATTTAGTTTTTAAATCATGCTGGCAGAACTTATCTTCTATTGAATTATTTGAGTTATGGATACCTTTTAATGAATTTCTATTACAATCACAAATTATTATAGTCAACGTTGTTTACTAATTATATATACCTATAATTATATTTCTTAAATAGAAATCGGGGCCTAGCCTATCATTTTCTATTGTGCATAAGTATTATCAAGTGAGATTGCTTTTTAAAGACTTCAGGTACGTTCATTGTCTGTAACTTTAGAAATCATCACGTATTTATCAAAATTATAATGTTTTGGTAAGTACAACAATGAATTAATTTAATCAGTAATTTATCACATAATTAGTAACCCCATCAGTTATCAGTTACAAGACATAGCCCTTCAGTTACTCGCGCGGCTTCAGGTCAGGTCCCGATCGGCTTGGTAGGTGTACACCTATCCATAGATCATAACAGTTACAAGTTGTTCACTGTCACATAACAACTAGCAATGTAGTAGTTTTACAATCATCTTATTCACTGTTTTAACTTAAAATGAATTGTAAAGCGGGCGCCCAACCAATTTATGCAGTGATCATTTTTCAATATAGGAATGCATGTACTGAGTTTTAGCTCATATTTTCGAATTGTTTTCATATTTTCCATTTTAGGTGATGAAGTATCACATGTTTCTTAATTTAGCAAGCCCTTTTGGAAGTCACCAGATGCTCATAGTGGATTCAACTTAGCAAAAATGTTGGAGTCGACCTCAAGGTCAAGTTGAGTCTATATTCAATATACTTGTGTAGTGTGAAGTATTAGTTAGCACATGGTACGATTAAGTCGATAGTATTGAAGTTGAACTATTATGGACTTTGGACTTGGAGTGTTTTAGTTTATTAGCTACTGTGATTGTGAACATGAGTTGTAAGATTACATGGTTTTAGTGAGCCTTGTCCTTATCAGAGCGGCGGTAGCGCCTTCCATTATTAAATCTTCTATTGCGATTATCTATGAATCGAGTAATTAGCAATTTGGGGGTGTTACAGAACTCACTAAGTGATGACTACAAAATTCGCTGAGCAGAACCCTCCCCACCAAAGAAGTACATGAAGAGAGTCGTAAAAGAGGCACTGGTAGTGCTCTCCACTATAATCAAGGAGCACAAAAGAATCTGTCCAAAACTGACTACCCCTTGATAGTTGTCTACTCGTCTAATAACCATGCACTTGCAGTTACCTTTCGTAAAGTGAGGCATGCATAAAGTTGGACCTTTCCTAAACACACTGGAAAACACAACTTCCTTTTTGTCGCTGTTGACTACTTCACCAAATGGGTAGAACTTAGAGCTATTGCTTGAATTATCGAAAAGGTGGTCAGAAATTTTTATTCGAAAAAATATTATCACTAAGCTTGGGTCCCCACTTGGGGCATATCCCAGTAGAAGCCCAAGCAAGAGAATTGATTAGATTAGGTCAACAAGATTGAGCAATCAAGGCACAGACACAAGTTCTGTAAAACCTAAGTCAATCGAAAACCTTAAGAATGCTTCCCATCCAGATGGCTTAATAAGAAAGGAAAGATCTAACCAAGATCTCTTTAATTTACATGGAATCGGCAGAGATGCTCGAGTATAAATAACACTAGGAAATAATCTATATCTAAAAATATGTAGAATACTAGTAAAATTCCTCTAAAAGAACCGTCCTAAATTCTTATGTAAGCAAGCCATGGCGGCTAACATCAAAGGTAGGCCAACAAGACTTTCATAAGCTACATTGTACTTATTACCCTCTATGATGCCCTGAAAATTCTCATTCACTTTATCATTGTTCTTTGACTTAGTCAACATAGCACAAAAACCCTAGAGTGCATCACTACTATATTTCACAAGAAATACAAGGACAAGTGGAAAATTTATTACATAATTAAATTCTACTTCAAAATTTAATAGGTTTAATGTTCATATGGCCAAAATACACTCACTAAACAAGTCCAAACATTTTATTCAAGCTAAATAAATGTCAAAATGAATCTTCCAAGTTTGGCATCAGTCTAATGCCATTCCTCATTAAAAACATCCCTAGTTGAAAACAAAATGACTCGAACAGTGAGGCGGGTGCTTAATAATGCATCCCTAGCAATCAAGCACAACTTTTTAAAATTCATTTCAAACATCTTAAGGAAAAAGGAGGCGTCTTCAAATAATTTTGAAAACAAGTGAGGCTCCCAACCAACCAACCAACCTTGACTAATTCCTTTGGCTTTTTAATCAAACTATTAATTAAATTCGTTTCATTTCACTAGCAAGCGACCCCAATGGGGGTCTCATAGCCTTCTGCCGAACTAATTCATGAGACACCAACCAGTAGTACCCATGGTTTGGCATATAGCCGTCTGTCACAGCATGTACGTGAAAAACTTGCATGCAATAAATTAGGAAGACTACCAAGCCTCAATTATCAAGGCCCTTACCTTGATCGTAGGAGATACCCTCCCGAAACTCAACATAATCTTCCACTTTTATCAATTAATATTTTATGAACAAGATTTAATTGGCTTCTACCAAGTCTCACCCAAAATAGCCAAAACTAAAATCATTTCAAATATTCATTCAAAAGATGAACTGTTCATTTAAGAAGCAAGTACATTATAATAATCAGCATAGTTTAAAATCAAGTAGAGGAACATAGAATAGTTCAAGTTTTCTCACATAAGATCCCTCTTAGTATATGATTTTGTAAACAATTTAGAAACACTCGAAACAAGTTAGGGAACAAACATTACCTTAATGAAGCGCGAATAGCCTAGCCTGGCTTGAGCTTAATCCTAAAGCGTTGGGCCTAAACAACAAAATAATGTGTCATAATGTAAGCCAACCCAAGATAGATTTACAACCTACATAACCCAAGATCCTGAGGTCACAATCCCATGAGTAAAACCCTAATTGTCTATTTCCAAGCACAAAATAAATTTTAACAGCTACATTTCAATTAAATAATATTTAATGAACCCTTAAACTGGTTAGAGTTTATGTAGTCTCATGCTAGTTTGTACTTAACTTACACACACACATGTAGGTATACACATATATATGTAAATGTAAAGATATGTATGCA
>JAKOGI010000832.1:360000-365000 GCA_029747015.1 Carnegiea gigantea | reverse complement strand
TGTATTTGAGGAGAAAGTCACAGTATAGGCCATTTGTAGTAGGGACCAAACAGGATGCGTCAAAATTAATTCCATATTTTAATGGAATTAAAACATGCGAATAAGTTTGGTCAATAGGGCAAATGTGGAGGTCAGGGAAGATTTTTGAGACGAACCGGAGAATATGAGGCTCATAAGCGGTCCAATATTCAAAATGTTGATGGAAGTATTTACAGGTTTGTACGTAGCCTGTTGGCATAATGATGAGTACTGGGTGATGATTAAGGTCTTCAAGGAGAGCTCTATAGGCCTTAATAATTTTGAGATATTGGTAAAAAGGAAGTTCCTTATTGACCAACCATTCATTGTAATCAATAAAAATGGCATATTCATTGTACCGAGGGCCACAGAATGATGTGTAGAATAGTTCATAATCACGGAGATGAAATAAGAGAGGTTCATGTGGATAATTGTTGAGAGGAAAAGGTTCCAGGTCATCAATATGTGGATTAATTTGTGAGGCAGGAGAATGGATGATGGGAGGATCATCAGAAGGTGGGAAACTTTTGTCAAGAGAAGAGAAAATAATGGTAGGAAGAATTAAAGGATCATCCATCATTTGTATTGTTTTTCCTTTGCTGTGACTGGAGGAGCTCATCTTGAAGTCTGCAAAAGGAATTATGTAACATTTTTCCCTGTAAGAATTCTCTTGTAAGGAAATCAGGTAAAGAATTAGCATTTCCTTTGATGAATTTAATATCAAAATCAAATGCGGAAAGGATTGCTTGCCATCGGGCAAAAATTTGTTTGGAAACCAGATTTTTGACATCCTTTTGTAAAATTTCTTTTGCAGATTTGCAATCGATACGAATCAGGAATTTTTTAAAATATAAATCATCTTGAAATTTTGTAACACAGAGAACAATGGATAAAATTTCCTTTTTGATTGTAGAGTAATTTTTTTGTGCACCAAGCCATAATCCTGAATGATATCTAACTAATTGTTCTTGATCATGTGATGGTAATCTTTGTTTTAAGATACCACCATATCCTATGTCCGATGCATCAGTTTCAACAATCATGTATGCAGAGGGATGGGGAATATGCAGACATGGTAGGGACTTAATGCGTTCCTTAATTTGTTTAACAATGGCGGTGTGCTCATGTGACCAAAGCTGAGGCTTTTTCTTAAGCCTTTCATAAAGGGGAGCACATAAATGTTTTAAATAAGGAAAGAAATCTGATACGTAATTAAGACATCCTAAGAAACGCTGTAATTGAGTTTTATCCTTGATTTCGTCAGGAAATTTGTCAGCAAAGGCTAAGGATCTTTGAATGGGCTTAATAGTACCTTGATAAATATCATGCCCTAAAAACCGAATTTTTGTTTGGAATAAAATCATTTTGGATGCAGAGAGTGCTAAACCATTTTTTTCAATGATGCGAAGAAATTGTTGCAGATGTTTAAAATGTTGATCAATGGAGTTTGAAAATACCAAAACATCGTCTATATAAACAATAATGTAAGCTGTAAACGGTGTAAAAATGTCATTCATTATATTTTGAAATTCGGAGGGGGCATTTTTGAGACCAAATGACATCACATTCCATTCGTAATGTCCAAAGGGAACGGTAAAAGCAGTTTTGTATATGTCTTTTTCTCTGATTTGGATCTGCCAAAATCCGGACTTCATGTCAAACTTAGAAAATATTTTGGCAGTATGAAGTCGATTTAGCAAATCTCTCTTGTTAGGAATGGGATAGCGAATCCACCGTAAAACTTTGTTTAAAGGTTTGTAATTAATAACAAGGCAAGGAACTCCTCGTTCCTTTTCAGCAGCTTTGTTAACATAAAGGCTGCACAACTCCAAGGAGATTTTGAAGGTCTGATTAATTTTTTGTCGAGTAAAGTCTGAATTTCTTTTTTGCAATGTTCAAGAAGTTCAAAATTCATTTGAGTGGGACGAGCCTTGGTAGGAATATTCCTTTCATCGAACCCAGGCTCATAAGGTAAAGAAATTACGTGTTGCTTCCTTTCCCAGAAAGCATTGGGAAGATCAGCACATACCTTTTCTTTGAAAACCTTTTCTAAAGCAGAAATTTTTAATTGTAAAGAGGGGTTGAGTAATTTTTCTTCTATTCTTTTATGGGAAATTTCTTCCTGGAGGTAGGAAATTTGGTTCTGTTTTGACTGAAGACAATTGATTTGTTTAAAAATTGAAGAAGATTGTAGTTCCATAACCTTCTTTTGGTGAGTGGAGGTTAGGAAGTGAAATGTAATAGGATTTTCCAAAACTTTTGTATGAATACCACTTTCTGAAACAGTAAAGGGGTAAATTTGTGTTAGAAAAGGAGTACCTAAAATCAAATCATTAGTAATATTACTAATAACAAGAAATACATTTTTGAAGCAGTAATTGTTATTGCGAATATATCCTTTTTCTAATTTGTAACGAATATGTAAAGGATCGCCACTAGCACTGACAAGCTGTTCATTCGAACGCTCACAGTACTTAGTAGGAACAACTCCTTCTCTAAGACAATTTTGATCTGCTCCACTGTCAATTAGAGCGATGACATTCATAGAGAAGTCATCAACAACTAAATTGACTATAGAGTACCATTTTTGAAAGGTAATACGGGATATTGTTTGTAAAAATTGAGTTTGAGGAATATCAACTTCTGATATTTCTGAGGAATGTAAATCAGGTGGAGGAAGAGGGGGATTTGCTGTTAGAGATTCTAGCATTGCGATTTTTGCATCAATCTCTAAATCTTTTGTTTTGAGGAGGATGACATCTGATTTGAGAATACGAACTTGACTTTTGAGTTCGTTAAGCTCAGTTTGTAATTGTTTTGTAGTGACGGGTTGGAAAGGATTTGGAATAGGATAATTCTCAAAGATTTGATTGAAGGACGAAGAAGGTCCAAAATCGAATTTTGGTTTATCTTCTTCTTCAAGGATTAAATCCTTAAGGCGGTGAAGATAATCTTTTTTGACATCTAGGTCAGGGATTTGTCCTATTAACTCAATAAGGAATTCTTTTTTGGATTTGGAGGAAATGACATTAGGAGTCTTAATTGGTGAAGACTCATATTCTGAATCATCACTGGATCCATCATAATAGTTGTCTTCACTTTCAGACCCTGAGGGTTCCTTAATGAGGAGTGCCAGAAGTTTTTGTTTGAGTTTTGGATCTTCTGAAAACAACTCATTAATTTTTTGTTCTGTTTTGCATTGAGGAGCCTTGTGGCCTATTTTGCCACATTTGTAACAGACAATGGGCTTTTGGTCCTTAGCAGACCTTTTCTTTTTTGAAACTGGTTTGGTTTCTTTTTTGACAAAAGGTTTGGATTGAGCAAAGGGCTGTCTTGGTTTGGGCTTTTGTTTCTTCTGGGCCTTTTTACGGGCCGTAGAAGGGGCCATAATCTTTGTAATCCCAAAAGCTTCACAGAACGTACCCATCTCCTTTCTAGATTAGGTTCGCTCATTCCCATATTTGGATTGAAGCTTAATCTCATTACAAAGACTTAAAGCTTCAGTTTTGACGATACCAAATAATTGACCAAATGTTAATAATCCAAACGGGATATCATTTGTACCAAAATTCTATCTAAGTTTATTAAGGATTCTTTCACCAAATAAATTTGGTAATCCTGCAATAAATCTTTCGTTCCAGAAATCCTGGGTATTGTCTTCCCGTTTAAGAACATTTGTAAGAAAGACATCCTTATACCATCTATAATCTGTCAAGGAAGGACATCTTAAATTGATGAGAATTGTTTTAGCAACGGCTTGCTCTTCTTTTGGGTTACCAAGGAAATGAAGAGTAATTGTATGCAACAGAGTTTGCACACAATCATCTTATTCTTCTTCAAGTCCTGTGGTAGGGTTCCTTACTATCTTTTTATGGGTTAGGATGGCTTGTCTTTGTTCTGTGGTAAAGGTATTATCCCACCAAGACTTAAGTTGTCCTGTAAAACCTATTACTAGGGCCACTGCTATGTTGGTATCACTATGACCCTGTGTTTTGTAAGCATTATGTGCCATCCACATTTCTTGGACTGTGGAAAGGATTTCATGTTCAGCCTTTCCATCGATATTCCATTGATGAATGGATCTGCCATCAAAACTAGATGAGGCAAAGGATCCACGTTCTTCATATTGAATATCAGGTGGAGTTGGCTTAGGATAGAAATTCTTTCCTGGACCTCTAGACCAATTGTGAAGTTTGTTAACCGTGGTTGGTTCATCCAGGATATTGTCAATGGTTTGCAGAGTATCATGACTTTCTTGTCTCAGAATATCATGATTCTCTTCAGAGTCATCACTAGATTCATCACTAGTGGACGACTCTTCTTGAATCTTTTGATAAGCTTTGTCTATGCAAGATGTTGAGGGTTTGGAAGAAGCTAACTCAAGAGTCTTGAGTTGGTCAGAAATGAGTTTGAGGTAATGATTATTTGAGGATTCTGTTTGTTTATGAAAGGCTTCTAATCTGGGTTTTGGAATAGTATCTGTTTTGAAGAAAGGTGGAGAACCTTCATCTTTAGGTTCTTGCTTGGTATGGATCATTTGGTTACGCTTGTTTTCAGCAATTTGAGCTGAAACTTGGTTAAGCTGTTCAGCAATTGTTTGAAGGATAGTGTTTGTATAATTGGCTTGTTGATGAACATTTTTTAGGTCATCAAGTTTGACTACCTCACTCCCCTCCCGGCCTTTGCTAAAAGGTGTCGCCAGAATGGTGTCACCTTTGTGCAGAAGCTTAAGATCATCTGCAGGGGGATGGACAGAGGAGACACTAGAACCATTTTGAAAATGCCAAACTTTCATAAGGGAAGTTTGAACATTAATACTGGGTATTTGGTAAACATTCTGAAGACCATGTTTGGAAGCAAATGTAGGGAACCAAAGAAAGAAAGGAATATTTGTACGAAGACGTTCCATGTCCGAAATCCACTCCTTTTTAATGGATTCCATGAGGGAACGATCCATTTGTTCAAACCAAGTTCGCAAAGAG
>JAKOGI010000832.1:342500-355000 GCA_029747015.1 Carnegiea gigantea | reverse complement strand
CTCCCAGATGAGCTTGAGCTCCACGAGCCTCAACCCTCCTTACAAATTGAAAGAAGAGATATTGACGAAATCGTGGAAGAATCTGATGGCAGAATTCTTCTTAAATTTCGCTCTTTCTCTATCAAAGAAACTCCTGACCATTCTTATTCATCCAATTACAGAAGATCATTTTTAGATGTTGCTTCCTCGTCTGAACATTTCGACAATTCGACTCATTATAGGTTTCGTAATCCTATACCTGAGCCCATTATTGATCCTCCATCTCCGACTACATCTGGAATTGGAGCCTCAATTAATGGTATTTCTTTCAAAACTTTCCAAATCGACTGGGATATGATCAAAGCTGATTATTACTCAGTTCAAAATACCTCTTTGCGAACTTGGTTCGAACAAATGGATCGTTCCTTCATGGAATCCATTAAAAAGGAGTGGATTTCGGACATGGAACGTCTTCGTACAAATATTCCTTTCTTTCTTTGGTTCCCTACATTTGCTTCCAAACATGGTCTTCACAATGTTTACCAAATACCCAGTATTAATGTTCAAACTTCCCTTATGAAAGTTTGGCATTTTCAAAATGGTTCTAGTGTCTCCTCTGTCCATCCCCCTGCAGATGATCTTAAGCTTCTGCACAAAGGTGACACCATTCTGGCGACACCTTTTCGCAAAGTCCGGGAGGGGAGTGAGGTAGTCAAACTTGATGACCTAAAAAAGGTTCATCAACAAGCCAATTATACAAACACTATCCTTCAAACAATTGCTGAACAGCTTAGCCAAGTTTCAGCCCAAATTGCTGAAAACAAGCGTAACCAAATGGTCCATACCAAGCAAGAACCTAAAGATGAAGGTTCTCCACCTTTCTTCAAAACAGATACTATTCCAAAACCTAGATTAGAGGCCTTTCATAAACAAACAGAATCCTCAAATAATCATTACCTCAAACTCATTTCTGACCAACTCAAGACTCTTGAGTTAGCTTCTTCCAAACCCTCAACATCTTGCATAGACAAAGCTTGTCAAAATATTCAAGAAGAGTCGTCCACTAGTGATGAATCTAGTGATGACTCTGAAGAGAATCATGATATTCTGAGACAAGAAAGTCATGATACTCTGCAAACCATTGACAATATCCTGGATGAACCAACCACGGTTAACAAACTTCACAATTGGTCTAGAGGTCCAGGAAAGAATTTCTATCCTAGGCCAACTCCACCTGATATTCAATATGAAGAACGTGGATCCTTTGCCTCATCTAGTTTTGATGGCAGATCCATTCATCAATGGAATATCGATGGAAAGGCTGAACATGAAATCTTTTCCACAGTCCAAGAAATGTGGATGGCACATAATGCTTACAAAACACAGGGTCATAGTGATACCAACATAGCAGTGGCCCTAGTAATAGGTTTTACAGGACAACTTAAGTCTTGGTGGGTAATACCTTTACCACAAAACAAAGACAAGCCATCCTAACCCATAAAAAGATAGTAAGAAACCCTACCACAGGACTTGAAGAAGAACAAGATGATTGTGTGCAAACTCTGTTGCATACAATTACTCTTCATTTCCTTGGTAACCCAAAAGAAGAGCAAGCCGTTGCTAAAACAATTCTCATCAATTTAAGATGTCCTTCCTTGACAGATTATAGATGGGATAAGGATGTCTTTCTTACAAATGTTCTTAAACGGGAAGACAATACCCAAGATTTTTGGAAAGAAAGATTTATTGCAGGATTACCAAATTTATTTGGTGAAAGAATCCTCAATAAACTTAGACTGAATTTTGGCACAAATGATATCTCGTTTGGATTGTTAACATTTGGTCAATTAGTTGGTATCAGAGCCAGTTAGATTGCATATACTTTCGTTTAGAAGTTGTGCTTACGTGTGTGTTTGCATCTCTGTGTTCATAGAGCTGTGTCTTGCATACAGTGGTGTCCCTAGCGTTGGTCAGCCAAGGAAAATCCGTTGGTCAACCGTGTGAAGGTGGTCCCGGTGGTGGTCCCGTTATACACCTGTCTGCGCATAGAGATTTGAATGCATACATAATCATGGCGTCTAGATTAAGGCGTATGTTATCTTTCCGATCTGATAGTAACCAGGGTAACATCGTTAATTCTAATGAACAACGAACCTTACCTTTATTTAGGGCTCCTAGCCCAGATAATTATGCTAATTGGTCTCTCCCTGGAATAGAGTTAGACACCATTTACAAAATTGGCACATTTGATTTCATTAAAGCATATTCTTGCAAAACGCATGAAGAAGTCATTAGTTTACAAAATGGGTTACAAACTATTGACATGCTTAAACAAAATGCTATTAATTTGCATTTACAAGCAAAATATCGATTTATGCATATTGGTTTAGTACAAGTAGCCATTAAACCTTTGGTAAGGAAAGGTATTAATGCTCCCATTTACATGGCTTTATGTGACAAAAGATTACGTAAATACAAATCTTCTTTACTTGCAGTTATCCACACTAACATTTGCAGAGGTCCTATATTTTTCAATTGTTATCCTGATTTTATGGTTGATTTAACCTGTCCTATGACAACAGAAGCTCTCAAACTTGATGTGCATATACAAGGTAATGAATTTTTGGATTTCAAAAATTTCGTTGTTATGTATCGAATTTATTTTCGACTTATGAGTACAAATTTAAATACAAGGTTTTTAAACCCTCTTCCTTCCAATTCCCAAGAAACAATTTTACTTCAAATTGAAGACGAGAAATCCACTGTCTTCACTCCAAAATTACCCAAATGGGATGAAATAACTCTCCCAGATGAGCTTGAGCTCCACGAGCCTCAACCTTCCTTACAAATTGAAAGAAGAGATATTGACGAAATTGTAGAAGAATCTGATGGTAGAGTTCTTCTTAAATTTCGTTCTTTCTCTATCAAAGAAACTCCTGACCATTCTTATCCATCCAATTATAGACGATCATTTTCAGATGTTGCTTCCTCTTCGGAACATTTTAACAATTCGACTCGTTATAGGTTTCGTAATCCTATACCTGAGCCCATTATTGATCCTCCATCTCCGACTGCATCTGGAATTGGAGCTTCAATTAATGGTATTTTTTCCACAAATTTCCAAATTGACTGGGATATGATCAAAGCTGATTATTACTCAGTTCCAAATACCTCTTTGCGAACGTGGTTCGAACAAATGGATCGTTCCCTCATGGAATCCATTAAAAAAGAGTGGATTTCAGACATGGAACGTCTTCATACAAACATTCCTTTCTTTCTTTGGTTCCCTACATTTGCTTCTAAACATGGTCTTCAAAATGTTTACCAAATACCCAGTATTAATGTTCAAACTTCCCTTATGAAAGTTTGGCATTTTCAAAATGGTTCTAGTATCTCCTCTGTCCATCCCCCTGCAGATGATCTTAAGCTTCTGCACAAAGGTGACACCATTCTGGCGACACCTTCTCGCAAAGGCCGGGAGGGGAGTGAGGTAGTTAAACTTGATGACCTAAAAAAGGTTCATCAACAAGCCAATTATACCAACACTATCCTTCAAACAATTGCTGAACAGCTTAATCAAGTTTCAGCCCAAATTGCTGAAAACAAGCGAAACCAAATGATCCATACCAAGCAAGAACCTAAAGATGAAGGTTCTCCACCTTTCTTCAAAACAGATACTATTCCAAAACCCAGATTAGAGGCCTTTCATAAACAAACAGAATCCTCAAATAATCATTGCCTCAAACTCATTGTAAGTTCTTCGTATTACATTTCTTTCAGTTTTCTCTGTTACTCTGTACATTTCAATAAAAGTAACATTTCAATTTAACGATCCTTTATCCAGTTGGTATCAGAGCCAGTTAGATTGCATATACTTTTATTTAGAAGTTGTGCTTAGGTGTGTGTTTGCATCTCTGTGTTCATAGAGCTGTGTCTTGCATACAGTGGTGTCCCTAGCGTTGGTCAGCCAAGAAAAATCTGTTGGTCAGCCGTGTGAAGGTGGTCCCGGTGGTGGTCCCGTTATACACCTGTCTGCGCATAGAGATTTGAATGCATACATAATCATGGCGTCTAGATTACGGCGTATGTTGTCTTTTAGATCTGATAGTAACCAGGGTAACATCGTTAATTCTAATGAACAAAGAACCGTACCATTATTTAGGGCTCCCAGCCTAGACAATTATGCAAATTGGTCTCTCCCTAGAATAGAGTTAGACACCATTTATAAAATTGGCACATTTGATTTCATTAAAGCATATTCTTGCAAAACGCATGAAGAAGTCATTAGTTTACAAAATGGTTTACAAACTATTGACATGCTTAAACAAAATGCTATCAATTTACATTTACAAGCAAAATATCGATTTATGCATATTGGTTTAGTACAAGTAGCCATTAAACCTTTGGTAAGGAAAGGTATTAATGCTCCCATTTACATGGCTTTACGTGACAAAAGATTACGTAAATACAAATCTTCTTTACTTGCAGTTATCCAAACTAACATTTGCAGAGGTCCTATATTTTTCAATTGTTATCCTGATTTTATGGCTGATTTAACCTGTCCTATGACAACAGAAGCTCTTAAACTTGATGTGCATATACAAGGTAATGAATTTTTGGATTTCAAAAATTTCGTTGTTATGTATCGAATTTATTTTCGACTTATGAGTACAAATTTAAATACAAGGTTTTTTAACCCTCTTCCTTCCAATTCTCAAGAAACAATTTTACTTCAAATTGAAGACGAAAAACCTACTGTCTTCACTCCAAAATTACTCAAATGGGATGAAATAACTCTCCCAGATGAGCTTGAGCTCCACGAGCCGCAACCTTCCTTGCAAATTGAAAGAAGAGATATTGACGAAATTGTAGAAGAATCTGATGGCAGAGTTCTTCTTAAATTTCATTCTTTCTCTATCAAAGAAACTCCTGACCATTCTTATCCATCCAATTATAGACGATCATTTTCAGATGTTGCTTCCTCTTCTAAACATTTCGACAATTCGACTCGTTATCGGTTTCGTAATCCTATTCCTGAACCCATTATTGATCCTCCATCTCCGACTACATCTGGAATTGGAGCTTCAATTAATGGTATTTCTTTCAAAAACTTCCAAATCGACTGGGATATGATCAAAGCTGATTATTACTCAGTTCCAAATACCTCTTTGCGAACTTGGTTTGAGCAATTGGATCGTTCCCTCATGGAATCCATTAAAAAGGAGTGGATTTCAGACATGGAACGTCTTCGTACAAATATTCCTTTCTTTCTTTGGCTCCCTACATTTGCTTCCAAACGTGGTCTTCAGAATGTTTACCACATACCCAGTATTAATGTTCAAACTTCCCTTATGAAAGTTTGGCATTTTCAAAACGGTTCTAGTATCTCCTCTGTCCATCCCCCTGCAGATGATCTTAAGCTTCTGCACAAAGGTGACACCATTCTGGTGACACCTTTTTGCAAAGGCCGGGAGGGGAGTGAGGTAGTCAAACTTGATGACCTAAAAAAGGTTCATCAACAAGCCAATTATACCAACACTATCCTTCAAACAATTGCTGAACAGCTTAACCAAGTTTCAGCCCAAATTGCTGAAAACAAGCGAAACCAAATGACCTATACCAAGCAAGAACCTAAAGATGAAGGTTCTCCACCTTTCTTCAAAACAGATACTATTCCAAAACCCAGATTAGAGGCCTTTCATAAACAAACAGAATCCTCAAATAATCATTACCTCAAACTCATTTCTGACCAACTCAAGGCTCTTGAGTTAGCCTCTTCCAAACCCTCAACATCTTGCACAGACAAAACTTGTCAAAAGATCCAAGATGAGTCTTCCACTAGTGATGAGTCTAGTGATGACTCAGAAGAGAGTCATGACGTTCAGAAACAAGAAGGTTATGATACTCTGCAAACCATTGACAATATCATTGATGAACCAACCACAGTTAACAAACTGCACAATTGGTCTAGAGGTCCAGGAAAGAATTTCTATCCTAGGCCAACTCCACCGGATATTCAATATGAAGAACGTGGATCCTTTGCCTCATCTAGTTTTGATGGCAGATCCATTCATCAATGGAATATCGATGGCAAGGCTGAACATGAAATTCTTTCCACAGTCCAAGAAATGTGGATGGCACATAATGCTTACAAAACACAGGGTCATAGTGATACCAACATAGCAGTTGTCCTAGTAATAGGTTTTACAGGTCAACTTAAGTCTTGGTGGGATAATACCTTTACCACAGAACAAAGACAAGCCATCCTAACCCATAAAAAGATAGTAAGGAACCCTACCACAGGACTTGAAGAAGAATAAGATGATTGTGTGCAAACTCTGTTGCATACAATTACTCTTCATTTCCTTGGTAACCTAAAAGAAGAGCAAGCCGTTGCTAAAACAATTCTCATCAATTTAAGATGTCCTTCCTTGACAGATTATAGATGGTATAAGGATGTCTTTCTTACAAATGTTCTTAAACGGGAAGACAATACCCAGGATTTCTGGAAAGAAAGATTTATTGCAGGATTACCAAATTTATTTGGTGAAAGAATCCTTAATAAACTTAGACAGAATTTTGGCACAAATGATATCCCGTTTGGATTATTAACATTTGGTCAATTATTTGGTATCGTCAAAACTGAAGCTTTAAGTCTTTGTAATGAGATTAAGCTTCAATCCAAATATGGGAACGAGCGAACCCAATCTAGAAAGGAGATGGGTACGTTCTGTGAAGCTTTTGGAATTACAAAGATTATGGCTCCTTCTACGGCCCGTAAAAAGGCCCAGAAGAAACAAAAACCCAAACCGAGACAGCCCTTTGCTCAATCCAAACCTTTTATCAAAAAAGAAACCAAACCAGTTTCAAAAAAGAAAAGGTCTGCGAAAGACCAAAAGCCCATTGTCTGTTACAAATGTGGCAAAATAGGCCACAAGGCTCCTCAATGCAAAACAGAACAAAAGATTAATGAGTTGTTTTCAGAAGATCCAGAACTCAAACAAAAACTTCTAGCACTACCCATTAAGGAACCCTCAGGGTCTGAAAGTGAAGACAACCATTATGATGGATCCAGTGATGATTCAGAATGTGAGTCTTCACAATTAAGACTCTTAATGTCATTTCCTCCAAATCCAAAAAGGAATTCCTTATTGAGTTAATAGGACAAATTCCTGACCTAGATGTCAAAAAAGATTATCTTCAGCGCCTCAAAGATTTAATCCTTGAAGAAGAAGATAAACCACAATTCGATTTTGGACCTTCCTCGTCCTTCAATCGAATCTTTGACAATTATCCTATTCCAAATCCTTTCCAACCCGTCACTACAAAACAATTACAAACTGAGCTTAACGAACTCAAAAGTCAAGTTCGTATTCTCAAATCAGATGTCATCCTCCTCAAAACAAAAGATTTAGAGATTGATGCAAAAATTGCAATGCTAGAATCTCTAACAGCAAATCCCCCTCTTCCTCCACCTGATTTACATTCCTCGGAAATATCAGAAGTTGATATTCCTCAAACTTAATTTTTACAAACAATATCCCGTATTACCTTTCAAAAATGGTACTCTATAGTCAATTTAGTTGTTGATGACTTCTCTATGAATGTCATCGCTCTAATTGACAGTGGAGCAGATCAAAATTGTCTTAGAGAAGGAATTGTTCCTACTAAGTACTGTGAGCGTTCAAATGAACAGCTTGTCAGTGCTAGTGGCGATCCTTTACATATTCGTTACAAATTAGAAAAAGGATATATTCGTAATAACAATTACTACTTCAAAAATGTATTTCTTGTTATTAGCAATATTACAAATGATTTAATTTTAGGTACTCCTTTTCTAACACAAATTTACCCCTTTACTGTTTCAGAAAGTGGTATTCAGACAAAGGTTTTGGGAAATCCTATTACATTTCACTTCCTAACTTCCACTCACCAAAAGAAGGTTATGGAACTACAATCCTCTTCAATTTTTAAACAAATCAATTTTATCCAATCAAAACAAAATTCCTTCTTTCAACGCGATCGCATTAAGATCTTACCATTTCCCAGTCCCTCTGCATTTATGATTATTGAAACTGATGCATCTGACATAGGACATGGTAGCATTAAACTACCCTCGCATGATCAAGAACAATTAGTTAGATATCATTCAGGTTTATGGATTGGTGCACAAAAGAATTACTCTACAATCAAAAAGGAAATTTTATCCATTGTTCTCTGTGTTACAAAATTTCAGGATGATTTGTATTTCAAAAGATTTCTTCTCAGAATTGATTGCAAATCTGCAAAAGAGATTTTACAAAAAGATGTCAAAAATCTAGTTTCAAAACAAATTTTTACCCATTGGCAAGCAATCCTTTCAGCATTTGCTTTTGATATTCAATTTATCAAAGGAGATACTAATTCTTCACCTGATTTTCTCTCCAAAGAGTTTAGGCAAGGAAAAAGTGACAACAAATTTGGTATTGCAGGACTCAAAATGAGTGGAACCAACCCAAAAGGCAAAGACAAAGGCAAAAGCATTCGAAGAGCAGAAGATTATCAAATTACT
Source organism: Carnegiea gigantea (assembly GCA_029747015.1). NCBI lineage: Eukaryota > Viridiplantae > Streptophyta > Magnoliopsida > Caryophyllales > Cactaceae > Carnegiea > Carnegiea gigantea. The sequence continues at coordinate 346,470 of JAKOGI010000832.1, read as the reverse complement.
GTCCCTACAAAATTACCTCTTCAAAACCAATTCCAAACCTTAGCCAATTATCCCCCGTTACCATACAAAACCGTGATCTCTCGACCTACTACCAAGTCAACTAATGACAATTCCTACACCGTTCGGTACACAGAACATTTGTGCCTAACTACTCACAAAACCATACCAACCACTGACATTTTAAAACCTTTGGTCAAAAAGATCTTCGGCAGTCTTCATTTCGCCGCTGACCATACACAAAAAACCCAACAGTTTTATGAGCTAATCTTAGTAGATACTCATTCTGCTGATATTAGCCATACCCATGACAAAACCAACCCAAACCACATCCTCTTTTCCAAATGTATTATTCGACAAGTTCTCAGTGCTCAGCAATGGAAAGATCCGTTCGAAGAACGACACTTTTCAGTACCATTTGCCCCACAGACATACAATTACAATGATTATAGAACGACTTGGTACCGAGCCTTTCTATATTTACCTGAAACCCATTCTTGGTTCTTTAATTTTCATGACAATTGTCCCTTACAATTTCCTATTTGGTTTTACTACTGGTGGATTTGGTTCGGATGTTCACTATCTGTATTACCATTAGAAGCCCAAGGCGGATGGGACTTTTGGAACAAGAATATGTCCTCCCTGGATGCGTATACAAAAGAACTACAATTCTTTCGGGTATTCAACATTACCTGGATTTTTAGCTGGGAATACAGACTTCAGAATTACTTGAAGAATGCATTTCCTCTATCCCTGGTTCGGGTTTACAAAGTTAAATGGTGGCCTGAATTCAAAACACAATTATATGGCAGTGAAAATGTGGAGCACTACTGTCGCACCAAATCTAAGAAGTTCACACTCCACAATCTCCATACATTTGAAGCAAAAACATATGTTGGACCTTCTACTCCTCGAAAGAAAGAAAGTCCGTCATCATCAACAAGAACAAAGAACAAGGGTCTCTCCCAAAAAGAGAAAGAAGTTCTTGAATATCTCAAAGATGACCCTCAGATGAGACAAATATTTTTACAAAAAATTCTGGACAAGGCCAATGACTCTGATGAAGTCAGTTCAACAGCTTCAAACAACGACAAAAATAATGATATGTACCAGGATTCACAAGATCCATATGAATTATGAATGATTAAAACAAAGGTTGGCAAAGGTCACATGACCTTTTGCAAAATGCAAAAGCCAAATAATACAAAAGAGCCTGCAAGGGTCATTTGGCCCTTGGCAAAAGTAAAGGCCATTCGTACTAACGAATCTTTTCTTTTGCAGCTTTCGACAAAAATACACTGTTCATCTACAGTGACCCCACTAACAAAAAGCAAACAATGTAATGATAAGGATGATGACTCACCTTTCATTACGTGTCCAAGACAAGAGGAATCTGCTTTACAAAAAGCAGACTCACCTTTTCAGTACATGATGGCCGACAAAGAGCATCTACTTTTGATGTCCAAACAAAATTACAATTATGAAGGGCTCTCTTCTATCTCTATTTAAGGAGTGCTCATCAAGCGAAGAAGGCAAATCAAGATTGAGAGTAAAAAAGAAGCATCTCCAAGCTTTCTAAAACTTTCTCTCAGCTTTCTTCAACAAAACATTCTAGTTTTAAGTTATCCTTTGTACTTCTACATTTTCCAAGTTTTCAACATTTCCAAGTTCAACAATTTGTAAGTTCTTTGTATTACATTTCTATCAGTTTTATCTGTTACTCTGTACATTTCAATAAAAGCAAAACATTTCTGGTTTATACGATCCTTTATCAGTTGTGAGGTGAAAAAAAGAAGCATCTTCAAGCTTTCAAAACTTTCTCTCAGTTTTCTTCAACAAAATTTTCTAGCTTTAAGTTATATTTTGTACTTCTACATTTTGGAGTTTCCAACATTTCCAACATTTCCAAGTTCATTTGTAAGTTCTTGTATTACATTTCTTTCAGTTTTATCTGTTACTCGTGTACATTCAATAAAAGTAAACCTGGAATCAGGATCGTTAAACAGAAATGTTACTTGGATTGAAATGTAAGAGTAACAGAGAAAACGAAAGAAATGTAATACAAAGAACTTACAAATGTTGAACTTGGAAATGTTGGAAACTTGAAATGTGGAAGCAACAAAAATACTTAAGCTAGAAATTTTGTTGACGGAAAGCTGAGAGAGTTTAGAAAGCTTGAGGGCTTCTGTTGTCATAGGACAGGTTAAATCAACCATAAAATCAGGATAACAATTGAAAAATATAGGACCTTTGCAAATGTTAGTTTGGATAACTACAAGTAAAGAAGATTTGTATTTACGTAATCTTTTGTCACGTAAAGCCATGTAAATGGGAGCATTAACACCTTTTCGTACCAAAGGTTTAATGGCTACTTGTACTAAACCAATATGCATAAATCGATATTTTGCTTGTAAATGTAAATTAATAGCATTTTGTTTCAGCATGTCAATAGTTTGTAAACCATTTTGTAAACTAATGACTTCTTCATGCGTTTTACAAGAATATGCTTTAATGAAATCAAATGTGCCAATTTTGTAAATGGTGTCTAGCTCTATTCTAGGGAGGGACCAATTAGCATAATTGTCTGGGCTAGGAGCCCTAAATAAAGGTAAGGTTCTTTGTTCATTAGAGTTAACGATGTTACCCTCGTTACTATCAGATCTGAAAGACAACATACTCCTTAATCTAGACGCCATGATTATGTATGCATTCAAATCTCTATGCGCAGACAGGTGTATAACGGGACCACCACCGGGACCACCTTCACACGGCTGACCAACGGATTTTCCTTGGCTGGCCAACGCTAGGGACACCACTGTATGCAAGACACAGCTCTATGAACACAGAGATGCAAACACACACCTAAGCACAACTTCTAAATGAAAGTATATGCAATCTAACCTGGCTCTGATACCAACTGGATAAAGGATCGTTAAATAGAAATGTTACTTTTATTGAAATGTACAGAGTAACAGAGAAAACTAAAAGAAATGTAATACAAAGAACTTACAAATGGTTGAACTTGGAAATGTTGGAAAGAAATACCATTAATTGAAGCTCCAATTCCAGATGTAGTCGGAGATGGAGGATCAATAATGGGTTCAGGTATAGGATTACGAAACCTATAACGAGTCGAATTGTCAAAATGTTCAGAAGAGGAAGCAACATCTGAAAATGATCGTCTATAATTGGATGGATAAGAATGGTCAGGAGTTTCTTTGATAGAGAAAGAACGAAATTTAAGAGGAATTCTGCCATCAGATTCTTCTACAATGTCGTCAATATCTCTTCTTTCAATTTGTAAGGAAGGTTGAGGCTCGTGGAGCTCAAGCTCATCTGGGAGAGTTATTTCATCCCATTTGAGTAATTTTAGAGTGAAGACAGTGGGTTTCTATTTGTGTATATATATATGTGTATACATATATATATACACACACGCACACACTACACGCACACACGCGGCAGCGCACACACACACACTATATATATATATATATATATATATATATTATATATACATATATATATATATATATATATAATATATATATATATAAATAAACACACATGCACATATATATATATATATATATATATCTATAATATATATATATATATATATATGTATATATATATGTATATATATATGTACATATATATTATATATATATATATATATATATATGCATAAGTGTATATATTATATACATATATATATATATGTATATATATATATATATATATATATATATATATATATATTTATATATATATATATATAAATATATACATGTATATATATATATACATATATATATATATATATATATATATATATATATATATATATATATATAATATATATATACATGCAAATATGTACTATATAGATATATGTGTGTGTGTTGTGTGTGTGTTTTGTGCGTGTGTGTGTACATACAAACATATATATACATTATATATATATATACAC